>JBCEWC010000665.1:0-51530 GCA_038996855.1 Solanum aculeatissimum | reverse complement strand
TCTTTTTATTTTTGAAGTAGAAGTAACATTCAAATAAATTATATATTTTTTAGACTTCACTTTATTGGACTACAAAAATAGATCGTTATTGATTATAATATCTTAAAAGTAATCGTTTATGTCCTTAAAAAACTTATATCTTGCTAAATATTAATTTAATTTCTGAAAGTTAAAATTAAAAATGGATCAATATGAAGGTCATGCCACGCACTTCAACTCGTACAAAATTTGAAAAATAATTAAAATTTATGAACTAAAATAAATCAGTAACAAATATTTATACGATTATAAATCAACTCGTTCAGAGTAAATTATAATATTTTTTATTTCAACTTAATTAAAAAAAATATATCACATAAATTGAGATTAATTAAAAAAAACAAATAGTAGAGAATTGTGATGGGGTTGGTTTAAATGGACTTAATTGGCATGAACCACTTTCACATTTTGTCCCCCTCTCTCTCTCTCTCTATATATATAAACTGAGAATTCCATATATATTTATAAACAAATAGAAATTGAAGGGAGAAACCAAAATTTCGATCTCCATTTATGGCTTTGTTCAATTTCTGGGGCTGTTTCTCTGAAACTTCCACAGAATCAAGCAGATTCGTCTGCAATGGCGACGTTTGTGTTCTTCGTGATCGCAACAAAGTCATTCAACAGAAGAAGAAGAAGAAGATGCTAAGCTTGAGGATCCCCTTTTCTCCCCGCAAATCCTGACAAAAAAAGGATTTATTACTGGGCTGAAGAGTTGATTTAGCACAGCAGAACAAGGATTCTGAATTTCTGAACTCAATGGCTCCGGATCAAGTATTTAAGCTCAATGAGTTCAGTCTGTAAGTTATTTAGCATTGAAATTGTTGTATTTTTGAAGAAAAAATATAGGTTCGAGCTTACTATTTATTGTGAATTTTTATGTGTAAATTTTGAATCATGCTGCTGCATCTGCCTCTTGCCTCTGTTTCTGATATACTTTCTCCCTCCATTTTGAAGGTCAATTTGATCAAATAAAAATTTCGATATTGAAAAATATTATTGATCCGTGAAAAAATATTCGTCATAGTTTAAGTTGAAAAAATAAAAATTATGACAATTAAAATAAGACGGAGAGAATGCCGGTATTTTGTATAGAGAACTTGTAGGAAATTGGTATTTTTATTTTTACTCCATATAGTATTGCCGGAGCTTGAAAATTTATATAGCTACCCAAAACCAACAGGGAATATTGATAGTTCGATTGATTGCCTATTCAAATTTATATTGTTATTAGCAAGGGTTCAATTTCGCGTTGAATAAACAAAATTAGGTCCTTCATTGAAGCTTATTGGGTTCAAATAAATCCTTGTCATTTCTATACATTCAATGTATTCTACGGACAGAGGAGCTCCTTCACTATATTCGGTCTCATCAATATAGTGAATGGGCTACAACCACGACATACAGAGGAGACTATACGATATTAACAAAATATTTATTCTTTATAATAACAATAATATACTCAGTGAAATTTTATAACTGGGTCGTCTCAATATTTACAATTTTTTTTCTAATACAATTTTAATATATATTACCAAAAATTATTTATAAAATATATAATAGAAGTTTTATTGATGGATAATACACTTATCACACACTTTAATACACATTGTGTCAATTTCTTACCAAACAAACACAATATATTTTTAAACACTTGTAATATAATTATATTACATGCATAATTCACTTTTAATACAAATATAAATTTATCATAATATTGTTATGTATTGCTATAAATGATAATAAATAAATAAAATATCGTTAAAACCAATAATTATTTATTAAAATGGACGTTGCATGGGACTGAAATAACTGAAAAATTTTAGTAACTCAGTTGGTTGACTATCTGATCTCCCACCTCATACCTTGTTGGTGAGGATTCGATTCTCCACATTGTAATCCCTCCCCATTTCATCTTCCCCTGCCCCCAATAAAAAAAATTTAAAAAATAACTAAACCAAAATATTGCACATGAGGCAAAAAAAAAAGTATCAATTCTTTTGCATTTCTCCAAAATAATATTATGCCATTAAATGTAGACGAGAACCCTCATATGTAAGGAGGAAAATGAGGTAGAACTACAATGACTGAAGTAACAATGACAAAAACTCCGAACACTTGTCCCGCCTTACTCCAATGTACAATGAATTAAAGCAATTCTCTCATAAATCACCATATACCAAACACTGGAACGAACGAACTATATCAACGAAATATGTTTCCTCCTTCAGCTATCTAAGCCGCAATTCCAAGTCAGCGAGTGACATGAAACGATCCACGACTTTGTGACCTCGACAGTGATCCTCCTGTTGTGCCTGCTGCCTTCCTAAATCTGAACTAGATGTATTGTCTTTTCCATCATTACGACAACATACTCTGTGAAGAACTAATACCTTGGAACATCCAAAATGAAAGTAAAAATGAAGCAGCTGACTCCAATTGTTGAGTTGACAACTTAAACGTCTAATGAAATGAGACCCGATATCAAAGCCTTCAGCATTTACAGGCAGATGCTAGTACTTGGCTGAAGCAGTGATGCCCAAAAACAAGATTCAGACATGCCAGCCAAAAAATCCAAAGGCTCTTCAAATATTGTATCAGAAATTCCCTGGTTTCATAATTGCAAGGCCAGGTCTGGCTGCTGAGAATCAACCAAAACAGTCGAAGATGGACGACCAGGAGACCCAGATGACTGGAAACTAATGTTTAAGTCGGGGGGGAGGGAATCCTGCTTCTGCCTTGGCTGAGCTGGTTGATTAAAACTCTGCCAAGCAGATTGTACCTGGAACCTAGACAAGTCAGCAGGTATTGATTGGCGGAAAATCATTGGCGGATTCTGGAATTGAGCTTCACTGCCCCCTCTCCCAGGATGCGGCACAAAAGCATGAAGTGGAGTACTGTTCTTCTCAGCCTGAAAGTGCATTGCTGATGCAGGATGTTCGCCCCGAACTTGTGAAGTTTGTTGCTGGACATTGCGAGAAGGGTTATACAATGAATCAGCAGAAATGTGAATATTATGCAAGCTTGCTGTTTCCATGCCTTGCCTAAAACCTCCAGCAGCCCCGACTGACATCCATGCTCGGGCAGCAGCGGCGGCAGCATTTCCTGAATCATCTTTCCTCGCAGATGGAGTCGCAGGGGAAATTGGAGAAGCATCAGTTAAGGGCTGACTCAAAGAGTTCTGTTGATTTTGAGCCTTTTCAGACAACATTCTCATCAACTGAACAGGGTCAGTGAGGCCCTGCTGCTGTTGTTGGTGAAAGAAACCTGCAACTTTTCTCGCAGTTGGGACACTATCAGCAGTTAAATGAGCCGCTGGTGTAGTGTCTGGATTTTTATTCACTGCTCTCCCATTGGGCAGTCCTCCAACAGCAGTTCCATTCTTGGCTGATTGCTTAAAAGACCCAGACGAGAATGGGTTCCTCGGACTTGCCCCAGTAGACCTTGATCCAGGTATTTCATCAGTATTGGTACCGCTACTTTTTCTGGTAATTTCAGAATTCCTTTGATTGGCTGAGGGTGGGCAATTTAACTCAACCTGCTTCTGCAGCTTTTTATCAGGCTCAGCATTGAAATGGATCCTTTTATCAGGTTCATTAAAATTTCTGGCTTGCAAATCTGGATGCTGGTATCTGGGGCTAGCACAAACAGGGGGTTTCTTTCCAGAAGAAAGAAAAGATGGCCTTCCTTCTAGATTGACCTCCCTAGGAGATTGCTCCTTCATGGGAATCAAGATATTCAAACCACTCTCCATGGGCTTACCCTTAGTTGAACCAAGATGTGCTGATTTTCCTTCTAACATAGGTCTAGAAAGAGGTTTATCATTTGGAGCAATAGCATCCTTAGATGTTTTCTCATTCTTTTGAGCTCCAAACTTGTGTACAGACTTGGAGAAGAATGGAGGTTCCTTCAAGGTATAGTTCTCAAGTACCAATACTGGGGTTGGAAGTGGCTCATACTCCCCAACCCACCCACGGCCAAACTTCAATCCAGGAGGTAATGCCTGTTCAATTTTCTGGGATGCAACTCGCCATGCAACAGGACCTAGAGTTGCAGAAAACCGGGCAAGGCTCCTGGCATATGCATGATCAGAATAAAGCCCAACCTAATAACACAGAGGAAAATTACAAAAGAGGAAAACAATAACCAAATAGAAATAAAACTAGTTATGTGGTACGCACAGTGACCAGGTGCTTGCTTTCATCTTCAAACGTTGAAAATATGGACTCGGTGCTGCCAACTGGTTGTGTGGATATGTTGTAACTTGCACGACGGTTCTCATCAGGCACAGTAAATTTCCTTCCAAATCTGGATAGAGGACCCTTCCCTGCAAAAAGTTAAGCAGACAAACTTATAGAGCAAGAAATACGTGCAAAAAAGAACAAGGAAAAAAAGATGAAAGAGGGATATAAGCTAGTAACACTTGATTAATTCAAGCTCAAAATGTCAACAGCCAAAAGAGAAATGCAGGACATAGTATGGGAGCGACCATGTACTACGCAAACATAGCAAGACAAAATAATTTATGGTACCTGATAGTGATTCTTCTGCCTTGTCTACATTTTGATCGATCAGCGAAGAATTTCCTTCAGCAAGCCCATCAACACCATAAGGTTTCTCTGACACTCCAGCAAGACAAGTGTTGTTAAGATAGTGGTTATCTCCAGCTGCGGCAAGAGTGGCACCTGACGAGAAATCAGAGCCAACAGTTTCCTGGAACATCTGGACCATCGGTTTCTTTATTTGCTTCTTGACAACAGAGCTGTATTTTGTCTTCTGTTCTACCTTGACATCCTTTTCAGAGCGGTCGTACTTGATTCTTAGCTTCTCAAATTTCTTTGTAGCCAACTCTTGGATGGCACGTGCCTTGTCAAAATCATTGCAAGATAAGCTTTATAGGTTCAAAAAGAAAGGGTGACTAAGTTGAGATTGCAAGAACTACCTGTTTATAGTAGATAGTATCTGATGAATTGTACTGCATTGCGTTTGAACAAATGAGGAAGACATCACTCTGAAATGGAAATAATTGAAGTTGGATTATTCAGGAACATCAAACTAAGATCAGTACTTACTGGATACTTTGCGCTAGTAACATAGCTTAAAACCCATTTTTAAAAAATGGTTGACAATCGCACTTATCCCCAAAAAAATGGCAGTTCAACTTCAACAGCCTCATCAGTAGAATCACACATGGCAGAGTATTTTGATGACTTAGAAGAGTGAACATCAATTGGCAATTGAAGTCCCATGAACTCATGTCTCTTAAAGGTGCCAATACTATTTCCCTAATGGGCTCATATACTAGAAAGAGACATTCTAAACTCATCACAAGAAATTAAAAAGGTTTCTGTCTTACCTACAAAACCAAGCATCTTAAGATGGTCTAGGTACTACACCCTCAAAATATTGCTTAAAGCATCCGAAACAATAAATAAGCAGAGTGACTAAGTCTAGCACGCACATGAATGCAACGGAAAACAAAAAGATATGAAGCAGACAAAGTCTTCAGATTACATAGAGGACACTTTGATAATGTCAGTAATAGCTTCCCAGGCACTTGTTCTGCAATAGAATGATTTTATTTATCAGGTCACCAGAGTTGAAGTACTCACATATTAGAAATTCTCCTCAACTTGATACCAACTGTTTATTTATTTCATCTATTTTGGGAAATGGAAAAAAGAGAAAACTGTATCAGGCATCAGATATCCCTAAACAGGCACTCTACTTACATTTCCTGATTTTCTCCACCATGGAAATCAGAAAACAACAGACCTCCATTATGCGAAACCCTTAAGAGAATTAGATGTTAAATATCAGTTAAATCCAATATGCCTCCTCGATTTCTAGGATAGAATCTTAAGAAGCTGTAGCTAATACGAGTTCTCAGTATGCAAGTTATGCAACAACTTGCAAGATAAACAATCTAATTTAGCTTGTCATTAATATATTTCAATGTTGCTTATTTTCCTCTCCAGTTCATTTTTACCAATTCAATAGTTTTCACAATAGAGTACAAGGATGGACTTCTCCTCCCACCACTGTATCAGATCCATCTTGAGTAAATCAACTGCACTCCTCTTCCATTTCCTTCCATTCAGTAAATCACCAGCACCAAATAGTATGTGCTTTGTGATTAAACAAGGAGAAACAGAAATATCGTGACCGAGCTAAAAACAGTTTAACTTTCAAATGATCGAAGGAATCATTAACAGCCAAAGCTACATATATTCTCAAACTTCTAGTGATGAATCTGTGAAAGCCAGAACAAAATGAGCTGGCAAGCAGAATAAATAGAGCATAATCAATATCTTTCTCCTCACACAAAAAAACTTTTAAAAGAAATTACTTACAAACTGTGCAAGCCAGCATCGGAAACAGAAAAGAACCAGACAAGTGTGCGAGGAGTCGTGATTTCTTATAGAAGGAAACTTATTTTTGTGATTACGATGCAAAGACCCAAGCATAACAATACATCCAAAAGACAAACTTACAGAGGCCAGTTAAGAGTTCAGGTTGTAGAAGAAAACAATGGTGAGAAAGAGAACCTACTGGGCAAATGTGACTCTACAAATCATGGCTGGTCAGGGGGCAAAAACATATTTAAGATAATGGGAAAAAAAAGAAAGCAAAGCTTCAAAAATTAGAACGGTAGCTAAATCAGCTATTTTGGAGCACCAATGTCTTTGTTCACTGCTGCTGGAATTCTAAAACACACAACCAAATACAAATAACTGATGCATTTTCCCTCACTCCGTGCACCAAGACATAGAATGAGGAGGATTAGTAGAATAGACTCACCTCAAATTGCTCCAAAGTGGCATATGATCCAGTTCCCAACTTGTTCCTCACAGTGGCAAAGTCCATGGGATTCTCAATCACCTCATGGTAATCAGGAAGCTGGCAAGAAATCAAGAACAACTAAGCAGCTTTTCTTTAATTTTACTTTCATTCTCCCCAAGACAGACTTCTGAAGAAAAAAAAAACCCACCAAAAACATACCTCTTCAGGATCAACAGGCTCTGCATAAACACCATATATGTCTTTCCTGTCACAAGGAAATTAAAGAAACTAGACATCACAAGAGCCTTCAGCTGAACAACCAAAAATAATTTCATTTCACTAACAATTTAACACTTACTTCTGTAGCTTGTCGAGAATCAATTCCATTGTCTTCTTGTCTGGCAACGGAATTCCAGAATGTGGTTCAGATGGTGTCCCTGCTCAACCACATCATACCTTCAATAATGAGGACAAGGAACAAACATGAATTGTCTCCATTTCTGGATAATCAGAAACCATACCTGGAGCAGAGTCCACATCTTTTGCTTCTTCATTCCTTCCTCTAGCCTGTCAAAATCCATCAATAGCCTTAAACCTCCATAAACACAATCTCCAAAAGACAAAAACACAGAATTAAACTACAAACAAGAAACTACCCCTCAATCCTAAATTAAGCTCAACTATTTGTTCAGCTCCATAAGTGTCATATAGAAATTATCTTTCAAAAGATAAACCATTTTTTGTAAAAACTAAACAACACCTCGAAATATTAGACTGCAAAAACCTCGAAGCACATTAAAAACACATGGAGGAAAAGTGGCGTTTGCAAGACAGAGACAGAAACAAGGGAGACAATGAGAGAGAGAGAGGGAGAAACTGGCTGTTTATGGTGCGTAGTAGAGAGAGAAAGAGAGGAGAGAGAGAAAGGTGGGAGCGTGAGCAGATTCTGTGGGGGGTAGTTTTGACAGTTGACCCGACAGTTATATATATATCAATTCCCCGACAGAGATTTATACATATATATATACACACAACATTGAGTGCCTATATGGAAAGAGAGAGAAAGAAGTTGTGAGTGATTTAGAAGTCTCTGGTCCAATTAGAAAAATCTCACTGAACTTAGCTTAGCTGGACTTTCTTCCTCATTTGCCTCTAAATTCTCAATTTCACAGAGTTTACACATCCATGGTAGATTCTTAACTGAGAATTCAAACATACCTCATCATCATTTTCATTTTCAATTTCATTGTCATTTTCGATTTCAACATCATTTTCTTCTTCGTCTTCATCTCTGTCATCGTCGCCGTTAATTTTTCTCTTTTTAGAGGGCTTCCTCCCTTCGCCGTCGTCGGAAGACGATGCCGACATGGCAGATAGTACTCTCCCAGTCCGACTCGGAGTTGACTCAGAACCGATTTCATCGTTCTGCAGCTTGAGCAAGTGTTTCAGCTTCTTCTCTCTCCCTCTCTCATCCTCGTCTTCTTCAACAAAGTACTCATCGTCGTCCAGGTAATCATCGATGTCGAAAGCGTACCTAACATTCCGACGCCTTCCACTCCGCCGAAGCTCTCTCTCCTGCTTCGCCGACGCCGATTCCGACTGAGCAACGGTGGCGTTCCGGCGAGCTAGATCTGCTTTAGATGGACGTCCTTTCTTCTTCGTCTTCACGATCTGCCCCATCTCCTCTCTATTTCTCTCTCTACAATTTTCTCTCTCTAAAAATCTCTGTCTCTCTCTTCTTTTACTCCATTACATTATTTTCTCTGAGACAGTGCTTTGGCTTTTTTTGAGTCAATTCTGTGGTCCGAACCTGAGTCCAAACCTGAGGTTTGGTGGGGTCCATTTACAGAGGCTTTTCATTACTTTTAAAATTAACGTTGATTTGTCCTTTTTTTTTTTTCCCTCCTGTATGAAACGCCGTTAGTTTTATGGAGTAACGGCGTTAGGTGCTACCCGTTGCCCGCTGAGTTTGCGTGTCCAAATGTGTTGCCCGTAGTAGCTATGTCAAACATGCATACTTTCTATGTAAGAGCGTGAACTTCACCTTCCGATAGTAAACTAACGTTTGATCGTAAATTTTGAATTAGATTTTAAATATTAAAAATTATAGATTTATTTTGATGAAAGATTTTAAATCATGTTATAATAATTCCTCATTTCACGATAGATTTGAATTAGATTTTAAAAATTTATACTCATTGATTTATTTTTATCAAAGATATTTAATTTGTATTCAAAGATATTTCAGATTTTATTGACGGATTCACTAACGTTAGATTTTTTAGATTTCTATCATAAAATATTTCAAATCTTTTTTTAGTAAAACATCGTATCTAATAGTGGATGTTCGGTATTCGATTTGGAATTTTTAAATATTGAATTTAGTAATTTGTTAATTGATAGTTAAAGATAGATATCGATAACAAACTTTTAAATTTTAGTTTGTTAATTTGGTAATTAGAAAATCAAATTTTGCTTTAGGACAATATTCAATAATACCGAGTTAAAGTTATAGCGGATTGGATTACCTCAATTTATATGATACTTATTTGTTGAGGTCAAAATAAATTTTGATCAATATTAGGATGTGTTTCTAACTTCTTTGTTATGTTGTTAATAACTTGGAATTAAATTTAAGTTATCTTGCTTAACAAATAGGATTAATAGTTAATAACAATAGATTAGAGAATGTTGTAATTACATATCACTCGTTAATATAGAGAAAAAAGTTGTATGTGTGGCGTTCCAAGATTAGTTATGAATTGTAATGATGATAATATATGTAACTATGTGAGTCACTTTTATAGCAAATAATATGTCATTTTAAAATCGCAAATCAAGATTGAGGGGTATAACTAAATCGTAAAAGTAAGATTCATTAGTAATAATAATATGATCATATCAACATCCTTTCAAGAAACAAAAGATAATAATAGTCAACTGAAATAAGATTAAATACTAAAATAGTGTAGGATACACTTATTAAACACAGTCATAAGTACATGTTTTAAGTGTCTTAATTAATAGTGTCCCCCATTAAACTTGTCCTCTTTTATGTCATGTGACACAAGTCAAAGTATTACTACTATATTAATAGAGTATTTATGTTTGAAGTTAATTAGTGATTGATCAATGTTGAATCACATTAATTAGGTGTAAGTGCTATAAGTAGTTAATTTGGAGCTTATTAGACTAATGAAAATGACAATCAAATTACTCAATTAATCAACTATTAAAAGCACACGATTATTTATCGACGTGTTATAATTTATTTCACGAAGAAATCAATTAGGCATTTGAATTATAATCATCAAGTTTAATCTGCTAAATTCTGTAAATATATATAGTTTTGATTTCTCATCTGCTGTTTCATATTAGTATTGGAGCTCGACTATTTTGAATTTGCGTCAGATAAGGTCATAATTTAAAAGTAGCACTCCTTACTATAAAATTCTTTCCACTTAAAATTTGAGACCTCCAATTCCGATCAACTCTCAAATAATTATATGAACTAGTTATAAGTCTTATGTTTGTTTCATTTTGAAGTTTATTGGTTAGAACATTAGGATTTTGGCCATGTGAAGTTGATTTAAACATTATTGAACACAAATGATCTCTAATTACTTTAGATTAACTTGAATAAATTAGATTATTTATATGGAGATCACGTGGATCAATAAATTAGTATACTTATTAAATTAAATTTTATATATGTCATTTTTTAATTCTACAAGAGCATCTTATACTTTACGAAGGAATTTTTACATATAGCAACTCAAAAATACCTTAATTATGTTTCATAGCTATAGTTTGGATAATTACATTTCATAATTATAGTTATAGCAGTATTTATATACGTTTGTATAATTCGTTGTAAATTTTGTAATTTTTGTATAGCATTTGCATATTTCACCATACATTTCGTGCACAACATTTGTATAATTAGCTATACAATTCACAGTGTTTGTATATTTCGCTATACAACTTGATTCGCGCACAACTTATGTATAAGTGCACACAACATTTGTATAAATCACGCGAATTATACAAAAACTCAAATTGTAACTACAGTTAGATTTTTGCCGTAAGCCGTAATTAATTCTAACTATAGCTATGTTAGTTAATTAACTAGTATATATTTGCTTATCTGTATAACTTTTTCTACTTTATATATACTCCATCTGTCTTAATTTAAGTGGCATCTTTCGACTTTCATAATTAAGACCAATTTATTTTTTATCGTAGAATTTTCATATATTTTAAAATATTTTGAATTATCGATTAATGTGGCCAATAGTACTTTTTATGTAATTTAAAAATATATAAATTTCATTTCAAACAATTTGAAGATTTTATACGTAAATTCTCGATCAAACTTAAACTGTTTGACTCTCAAAAAATAAAAAAATGTTACATAAATTGAGACGGAGAGATTTTTTTTTTTCCTCACCAATTATTGATGTGAAATTTTGTTGGTAGTGAAGTAAAGAATAGGCATTGATTCATAGGCAGCATTGCATGTGTCTTTTGATGTTTAGTTACTTTTGGCTCATTTTAATTGGTGAGGGTTGAGCTTAAAAAAGAACCATATAATAAAAATTAATTAATGTAACAAACATAAAATATGTTTTTTTTTTATGAACTTTGCATATAATAGAAATTGGTGCATTAGAATATTTATTATTGTTTTTTCACTCGGGGACATCAGGTCGATATGTCTGTTTGATCATCTTGATGGTATATATATATATATATATAAATATTTTATTTTATTTTTGTTATGTTTTAATTTGTTTGATTTATTTTAATGTTTTATACATTTTAAAACTACATAAAATAGTACTAATCATGATAATTGACAACATAAAATAATTTTAAAAAAATGTTATGTGAAAACACAGAAAATACCATAAACCATAATAGTTGACAACTTAAAATATTTTAAAAACAAATAAAACAGTTTGACTGATTATTGAAATTAATTTATCGACATCATATAAAATGAGACAAAAGAAGTAATATATATTATATATTAGGAAACTGGGTATAAAGTATGGTAAATTAGATAATCAACAATAGTAATATATCTACAAATGAAAATTAAATTTAAAAAATCATAAATTACAAGAATTAACAACTTAAAATATTTAAAAGATATATAAAATGTTCAATCAACGCTCGAATCAATGTCGCATAAATATAGATAGATGGATAACATATATTATTTAAAAATGACGTAAACGTAATATGAATCATAGTAATTAAAAAATAAAAAATTAAAAGATATATAAAAGATTTTGACTTTCAAAATTTTAGAAGTGTCACATAAATTGAGACAAGAGGAGCAACATATATTATTTAAAAATTACGTAAAATACTATAATTCACAATATTAATAATTTAAAATATTTAAAAATATTACTACTTATTAGTTATCAAAATCTTTTAAATACCCCAGATTTATTTATTTTTTTTAAAAAATATATGATGACAGTACTAAAACAAATTAGCTGTAAATTATAACATAAATAACCTTTCTTGTTCGTTGTATTTTCTCAAAGTGTTTATGGAATTATTATATTATAATAAGTTGATCAATAATTAAAGAACTATTTCATTAGGTCGGGTATAATATTAGAATAATAAGTTCAAAATTAATTTGTGATGTATTGAGAAGTATCGATGCTCATGTTAGGAGGTGCGAAAGACTAGATTTAGGGGTTACATGGAGGAGTAGAGGTAGACCAAAAAAATATTGGGGGATGTGATCAAACAGAATATGACGAAACTTTATCTCACCGAGGACATGACCTTAGATAGAAAGGAGTGGAGGTCGCGTATTAGGGTAGCAGACTAATAGGCCAGTAGGGGTATATCGATGTTTGACCTTGTGATATAGTGGGTTGGTAGAATTAGTTGTGTTTGTATATCCTGTGTTGTCATTTTTCATCTTATATTTGCTACCTTTATCGTATTTACATAATATTATTTATTTTTTATTATTAGTCGTTCTTTCTTTTTTTCATTTCTTTTGTCTTTTTTTCATATCTGATATTTTTTGCTCATGGGGCTTGATTTTTGAGACGAGAGTTTCTCGGAAACAAACTCTCTATCTCTATTAGGTAGTGGTAAGGTTTGCGTACGTACATTTTACCCTCCCCAGACTCCACTTATGGAATTTCACCGAACATGTTATTGTTGTTATTGTATTGAATAATATATTATATATATGTACGAACTTACAGGGTAAGAATATTTGATTTTCCGTTCAACAGTTGTAAATAGTTGGAATAATACAAAGAATGCAAGTATTCTATAGATTATTGAGTGTAAATAATTTACATGCAATTTTTTCAAGTTCGTCATCAAATTTTAGGACTCATAGGCGCTAAAAACTATCAAGTTGGGGAACAATCATATGGTCAAAAGGAATCTCTAATACACCTTGTTTGGATGGTCGTTATCTGTTCTATTATATTGTATTATTAGTTTCAATACAGTGTTTGTTTTGTTTGTTTCTTAAATTTTATTGTATCATATTGTTTAGATTCATCTTTTGGTAAAATGAAAAAGATTCATTTTATGTAACGATCGATTTGACGTGATCGTGTTGTTACCTTAATATTTTCTTTTCATTTTATATTATTCTTTAATAATTCTATTTTATTATTTTTCTATCTTTCATAGTAGTTCTACTCTGTACCCTATATTTTCTTATAGGTTTATTATTCAAATTATGAATATACAACGGATTGATATAATCTATTCAAACACTATATTCATTAAAATAATATCATACGATATGATATAATATAATACGATACATTATGAAATCATATGAACAAAGTGTAATGAAGTGGTGAAATGTGTAGAGATCAAAAGAACATTTTACTGGGCCGATAAATGGGTTGGGCTTCATGCACAGTTGAGCCCAAATTGTAATCTTCTTTTTTTCTCCTTCGAATTATCAGATTGATTACTACAGTAGAGTATTAGCCCTCTAGTCTCTACTGTGTGTATCAATGGAGAAATTGAGAAAAATGGTGAACCAAATAGCCTATACACCACCACAAGACAGGCTCCGTACACTCTCCACACTCCAATTCTCTCTCATCCCTCTTCTCTCACTAGTTTCCACTCTCTATGGCTTGGCACTTCCTCTCCGCCATCGCCTTTACCAGCTTGGTCTGCTTCATAAAGACAGGTAAACAAGAACTCCAGTTTCTAGCTCTATTTGGGTTTATTACGTTTTTTGCTAAGTGGGTATTTGTTTCCTTGGTTTGATCGCTGTATTTTGTGGGTTTTTGTTTCTTACTATACCTATGTAATGTTTTGATAGCTGTATTTGGGTTTACTATGATTTGTTCTACGTGGGATTTTGTTTCCTTACCATACTATGTAATGCTTTGGACTGTAAGGTTGCCGGTGCCAGTGATTAGCGTTGGGAATTTGACTTGGGGAGGTAATGGGAAGACCCCAATGGTTGAGTTTCTCGCAGTTTGGTTGGCTGCTATGGGAAGTTCACCTCTTATTTTAACAAGGGTACTCCGCTTTTTTCCCCATTTTTCTTAATAGCCCAGTCAATTCGTCATTTTCGTTATGTTTGTTTGTGCTTGATTGAATATGGAATTTGAGATGTTTAGCACCCTTGTCAATTAAGTGGAGGATGGTGAAAATAGTAGGTGATTTCTTCTCCCAAAACCTTGGTGGATACAGTTAACCTGTACCTATGCTGATAGGAGATAGAAGGTACCTATGGAATTAGTCGAGGCCCGGACACCACAATTATAAGAGAAATATTGAGTTTTATAATAAGAAGAAATGTCTAAGTAATAGTGTAATAGGTAAGAAGTTAGTGTACATGAGGTGAAATTTGAATAGTTTCATGAATTTTAATTCTAAAAATTGTGAAGTACATATGAAGTAATCCTATTAATGAATAAGATATCAAATATTTTGGAATGTAGTTGTGATGAGAAGAGTGTCTTATAAATTGTTAAAGAGGGGATACTTTATAATTCCATATGTTAGTCTTTCCATATACATTTTTGGAAATGAATATCCATTTCTTTTAATTTTTCGTGATATTCCATGGGTTTATTGTCACCACAAAGGGAACTCGTCAAATAGACCACTCCTCTGCTTTATTGAAAGTGGATGATCTACTGTTGTATCTGGTGCTCGTGTCTGACGCAGTGGCAATGCGGTCCAACATTAGTTGCATATATCTTCCAAGATCTGAAGAAGTAGTTTGTGCCTATTATTTGGTTTGTTTTTGGTGCTTGTTTGTGGTGTTCTGTTGTTTTTTTCCTCCTTTCTGATGTACTTTGGACCAATTTTTGATTCAAATTCAACTGTTTATGAAGACGAGGCTAGTGTTATGGAAAACGTTTTATTCTGTAGGGTTATGGTGGTGCAGATGAAGCAAAAATGCTCCAAAGGCATCTGTATGGAACACCTGTGAAGATAGGCATTGGTGCAAACAGGGCCAGTACAGCTGCCTGTTTTCTGAAAAGATATGGCCACATCAGCCCTTGTAAGCATGGTGATAGTGAATTAGAGAGACTTTTCTCTGATAACAAACGAGGAAATCATTCTTATTCTGACCAAATCGGGATTTCAATCCTTGATGATGGAATGCAGGTCAGCACCAAAACGGCATGTAAAGTGTTAATCACCAACTGTTCAAACAGTAACTTTGCTGTTTATACTCAGTAAAACTAATTCATGCTATTCTTGAGTTTAAATGAGTTACAAATGTATCCCATTTTTTCTTTAATATGTAGTACACCTCCAATTCCTGATACTGTGCTTAATCACAATTTGTCTTCTCTTTTTTTCATTTTGATTATAACTATTTGATCTTCCAAGCAATTCAAAATTGGATATTCTTTTTATTTCAGTCCTCAGATTTCATATCCATGCCTAAAAGTGGTCTAGCTTCTGATTAGGATTTCATAGTTAGAAGTATGATTGTGTGCTCCTTTCTGCTACTTGTAACCTAGAACTTTGGCTCATGTTTTGTCAACTGTGGAAATCCGAAACCAGCATATCAGTTTATGGCGTGATATCGAGATTGTGATGGTGAATGCAGTGACGCCATGGGGGAACCACCAGTTAATTCCACTTGGACCATTAAGGGAACCTTTGACCGCACTGACACGTGCCAATATAGTTGTAATACATCATGCAGACTTGGTATTAACACTCTCTTTGTTCCGTATATCTGAGACAGCTAATTGATACTTCTGAAGCATAACATTTGATTAGTAAAATTAGAAAATCAAGAGAGCCACTGACATCCATTTAATATCTTTTGAGTCACACAGGTCTCCAAAAAGGATGTTGAGGCCGTAGCATCAGAAATTCGAAAAGTGAAAAATTCTCTTCCTATATTCTTGAGCAGATTGACACCTTTGTACTTTCTTAAAGCTGGCAACATGTCTTGTAAATTGTCTTTGATGGACATCCGCAATACACTTGTCTTATGTGTCTCAGCAATTGGATCTGCGCATTCTTTTGTTGAGAGGATAAAGAAGGTACAGTTTTGAGTTCTCTTGTTTGATACTCACACAATCTTCTATTCTATTTTCTACCTTTGCGTTGAAGTTTGGAGGTGGTTAAGTTTTTATTCAACTTCTTTCATTGGTTTTATTACCACAGGTTATTATTCTCTCGTTTGATTAAAAAGTTGTTAACACTCTGCAGCTGGAGCCTGCTTATGTTGATCGCCTGGACTTCAGTGACCATCATTTATTTCAAGCTAAGGTAGATGGAATCATCTATTCTTGTTTGTCCTATATTTTATGCTTGTTCGATCAAATGACACCCATCGATCTCTCATCCACCTGTATTCCCTGCTCCACCTGGATGTTTTGAATTGATGTTGGTGCTGGACATTTTTGTTCTCTTATCTTTTCTTTTTGTTTTTAAGAACTTGAGTTTTCACTTTGGTTCATAAATAATGTTAGGATATTGACATGATCAGAATGAGACTTCGGAATCTTCAATCAGAATTTGCTATGAAGCCTGTTGTTGTTGTAACAGAAAAGGTGAGTAGATCTTGCAAAAGGTATCTTTTTTTTCTTGTTCCTTAGAACAAGATTAATAAATGGTCACTACTCGGGAAAGGGGATTCTTTTTTAGTTTTTGTTTGTAAAGAGATAATGCATGTTGAGAACCTGGTGATTAGCAAAATACATTTGACGGAACCAAGCAACTTGGAGTTTTTACACACTGACATAAACAAGTTGGTAGGGTAAATATAACCAACATATTTTACTTAAATTTTTACAGGATAGGAAAATGCAAATAGTATGATTCTGATACTAAAGCAACTACATTTACCTCACTGTATGTACTTACATCTATAGCTTTTAGCTATCTGTACGGAGGCATGACCCAACCCTTCTGAGAATTGGTCATGTGGTAGATGCCATCCTTGTTTGTTAATGGGCTCGTCTGGCCAAGGTAGCCCTAAAATGAAATGCATGAAAACCCCTCACTCTTCCTTTCATTCAATAACCATTCATCGGCTGCTTTTCTAGGTTCTGCTAACCTTATTCGATGCTTTCTAGTCCCATAATTTCCCTTTATCTTGGTGGAAAGAAGCTATGAACCCATCTGCCTAGATCCTACCGTTTTGACAATTACTGCATATGTTCCATCTCATGTTAGAAGGTCAGTTACCGATCTTGTTGATTTTGAAACACTCCTCCTGGTGCTTTACGAAAAAAAAGATGTTGACTATCTCTCAACTTGATGGCTTTCTTAATTTAATATCCAGAAAAACATAGACCATTAAGTTTGTCCATCATGTGACCTTCCCTCTTCCTATTGAGAAACAATTGTTGGAGACTTGGAGTTGGTAGTCAATTTTAATCTAAAGTCTCAAATTAAACCTTCGTATATGTATAGTACAATTTGCGTACTAAATAACAAATTATTACGATTCTCTCATGATCAATGTTCTTGATTTGCTAGGACTATGATAGAGCTCCAGAGGCTCTTAAGTATTTAGATCCATATGAAGTGTTGGTTCTTTGCTCCAGCTTGCAAATTCTACCTCATAATGGAAACACAGAAGACAGCTTTAAGAAGTGTGTGTGGCAGCATTTGGAAGTCAGCAACAAGGTGTAAATATGGTATACAAACTTCTTTTGGAGATCATATGATCCTTACAAGGTGTGATTGAGGTGACACGATCGTATGAGGTCACAATTCACCCAACACGATCATCCTGTGTGACCAAGAAATAGGGATCAGATGCAGGGAAAATTCCCGCTCATCGAGGAAATGTAGAGTCGATTTCCTCCCCCTTTGTGGGGTGGGTTGGGTGGGTGTTGACCCTTACAAGTAGGGGTGACAATTGCGCAGGTTGGGTCAAATTTGAGCAGGTTATAATGGGTCAAAGACAACAAACGGGTCAAGACCCAACCCAATCCAAAACTGTTTGGGGTCAAAATGGGTTGGGTCAAAACGGGTTGAGTAATGAGTTATAGAGCGGGTCAAGACCCAATCCGACCCAAGTTTTACTTATTTTATTTGTCCTTTTTCAATATTTTAGTATTTAATTAAATTATATTTTTCTTTGTTATGGCTATATACAACATACCAATTTTTTTCAAGTATTATAAAAATATTTTAACAAGATCTCTCTCGAGTCAATTCGGATTACATATCAACTGAATTCTAGATGGGTTGAAATAGGTTGGGTTGAGATGAGTTGAACTAATATAACCCGTTCAAACTTTGAGCGGGTTGAACAGGTTTGAATTTAATTTTGCCACCCCTACTTACAAGTGAGCAGAAAAAGGTAGTTTTTTTTTAAAATATAATAGCTATCTGTTATTCTTTGCTCAATTCTTGTCATCATGCTCTGACTTTTGAGTACATTTAAGTAGAAAATTCCGACAATTCTCCTAAATCAATTTTCACATTCTAAACGGATGGAATCGATGGAATTTCAATTCGAGATTCGAATCTTCAGATGACTCAAAAATTCAAAGTTAGACAACTTAAGCCTTCAAATTTCAATTCTTTAGCAAAAATTTAATATTTTTTTACAAGATTTTCAAAAATCAGCTTGCGAAATCATTCACATTTGACTCTAGCAGCTATAAAGAGGAGTAAAATGATAATTTTGTCAAAAATGACTTGATCATTACATCATCAATCACTAAAAGTCATGTTCGTCCTCGAATAGAATAGTGAACATTTAAGCAAAAAATAGAACAATACCTGAATTTAGCATCTAGAATATCATTATTTCGATCATTTTAATTTACGCGTTCTAGAACAAATTCAATTTTATTAATATAAATCATGAATTTAGAGGTACACATCAGTAGGGTCTCAATTAATTGAGTGCCTGAGTTGAATACCCATCTTGAAATAGCATGAATTTCAACAAATTGATCTGAAAATTGATAGCTTTATTTGGATGACTATAACTAGAAGACTCCAAAATTTTATTTCAATTTTCCCTTTATGTGCAGTGGGAATATAATAGCCCATTTTGATGAAATGAAATGTGAAACAACTATAATATAAAAAGAGGCTGTGGAGTGCCACCATATCTACACTTTCACTGATTCGATAATAATATATTTAGTGTAATTTTTCAAGTGAATTTAATTTAGAGATGTCGGTAGTGTAAAAACAACAATAACATACCCAGTGGAATTCCACAAGTAAAGTTTGGGGAGGGTAGAATGTACGCATACCTTACCACTACCTCATAGAGAAAGAGAGGTTCTTTCCTGAGAACCCTCGTCACAAAAACCCATAAGCAGAATAAACAAGATATGGAAAACAGGAAAGGAAGAGAAAGGAAACAGAAAGAGTGACTAATAACGAAAAACTCATGATAGTGTGTAAATACGAGACAATTAACATATATAAGACAAATAATGACAATTCCGAATAAAAGACGCGATACATCAACATAACCCTACTAACCTATTAGCCTGCTACGCTAATCCGCTACCTCCACTCCTTAAGAAATAACGTAGAAAGACTGTTTTCGATAGATTCTCGACTCAAATAGAACACATTAAAATGAAAAATATATAAAATAAATACAATAATAAAGAAATCGCCTAATTTCTATTCCGGAGTCCATACAGAGCCTACTGAAATTCTTGGCGAACTCATTACAAACGAGTACGTGAAATTTTCCGAGAAAAATGGGCCACATATTATTTCAACTTCAACTATGTAATACAACTATATGATGGACCACAACTTACATTTCATTGTTCTAATTTTTCTGGTCTCCTTTTATATCTTTTTCTTCTGTTTAGGAGGAAAAAACAATTTTGTATTTTGACATTATGTTAATAGAGTATATTAGGGGTGGGGTTAGTAGGGAAAATAAAGGTTCAACAAAGACAAAAATAATAATTTTGATTCAAAAAGTTTTAACAAATTATTGACGGAAATAGTCTCTCTATCTCTATGAGATAGTGGTAAGGTCTGCGTACATTTTATCTTCCTCAGACCTCACTTGTGAGATTTCACTGCGTATGTTATTGTTGTTGTTTGGCAAATGATTGAATATGTACATAAAATAAATTTTAAAACTCAAAAAATTTAAATTTTGAGTAGCTCTTTTTGATATAAATTTGGATTAGAGGACTAAGATTTAGTGGACAAGATAAAAGTGCAAACTTAGTGTAAGTAATATACTAATCAATTAAAGAAAAGTTTCAAAGACTTAAACTACTAGATCTAATTAAAGTTCTTTTCTTGATAACTTTTTGGAGTAATCATAATTAGCCAACCTCACCCCCACCACATGTATCAGAATGTCAGATACATTATTTTATGCGATGTATTAGTCAGATACATCATTTTACACAATGTATCAAAACGTACGTGATGTATTCAGATTCCACCAAATTTAAGGGATTTTTTAAATTTGAAAAAAACAATAGAAATAGAACGTAATTAGCTGTTAATAGTATGAGATTTGTATAATTCCTATTTTTTTATGATAAGCTTTTTCGATTTGTTAAATTTATTTTAAGCACACAATTTTTTTTCCAAAAAAAGATTATACTAAAAACTTATTCAAACTCCACCTAAGTGGCATCAAAACATATAATAAATAGATTCTATTGATCTTTTTTTAAAGAAAGATATGCTTAGAGATCTAACACACAAAAGTGAAATGTTTTGAGAAAATAATAATTTTTAAAAATAATGTCACTTAGTATGGAAGGATACCAAAACCATATATTATATTTTTATTTTAGATTAAAAAAGGACAATTAGAAAGTGGTATACGTGTGAGCAATATTTTTAAACTCTTATAATTAATTAATAAAATAATAATTAAATTGATTGGTATGTTATAGATCCACAAAAAGGGGACAAGTATTATTCCACTTTGATCTTTGAACAACATGTCGGTGTACTTTATTTTTTGAAAAATTACGCGGATAAACAAATATATACTAGTTAATTAGCTAATATAATTATAGTTTGAATTAATTACGGTTCGCGGCAAATATCTAGTTGTAATTACAGTTTGAGTTTTGTATAATTCATGTGTTTTATATAAACGTTGTACGCGATTATACAAAAGCTTTGTGCGAATCAAATTGTATAGTGAAATATACAAAATATTGTGCACGAATTGTATAGCAAAATATACAAACGCTACACAAAACTGCGAATTGTATAGTGAATTATACAAATATTGCTATAACTATAGTTACGAAATGTAATTACTTAAATTATAGTTATGAAGCATAATTAAGATATTTTTTATTGTTTATATATGAAAAATCCTCAACTTTTTTTTATATAACAATCATCTCATTTTTAAAATTTACTGTTTAACTAATCTAGATTCACGTCACGTAAATTATTATTCTTTCATTACCATCCCCCAAATTAAAGCAGCTTTTGATTTTGGATCCAAAACGTGTGAATCTGATTCCAGAATCATCAACTTTTACAAAATTCATTGAAAAGATTATTTATATTGTTTGATATACGGAATGAGATAAATAAAGATATTTTATAAGATTATTTTATTTCACTATTTTAATACAAATAATTAAAGAAAATAATTTAAAAAATAGCTAATACATCAAATCAAATATATATGATGTTGGAGTCTCTCTCTCTTAATATATATACATATATATGCATATATGTATATATAATAACGGAGTCAGAATTTTTATCAAGAGGATTCAAAATCTAAAGAAGCAGACATACGAACTAGTCAAAAGAGTTCGATATATCTACTTTATATATATAAAAAAAATATTTTAATCATATATAAATAATATAGTTTTTTTAATCGAAAGGGACTTAAATGAACCCTTCAAGATTGTATAGCTACGCTCCTATGTATATTATAAATATTAACTATTCAAGCTAAGTTTAAAAACAAGTATTCATTCACTTAGATAAATAAAACATATCAATCAATACATAAAATATTCCGCGTAGGATTCGAAAAAAGAGTCATACCATGATGGGGTAGTTGACTTGATATGTAGATACAAAAACAAAAAAGCAGCTCCATTTTAAATTATGTGGCCAAAAAAAAAAGTATATTATTTCTTATCTTTTTAAAAAATAATTTAAAAAAAAAATAAAATCAACTCTTTCACACAATAACTTGTAGACTGGTTAGCCATTTTTTTTCTCCTTACAATAATATCTACCACCAACACCAAATTCATCTTTATAAATAGTCCCCATTTTCATTTTTTTTTTCAGTGTAGTGGAAGAAATAGCCATAAATCTTTTTTTTTTTTTTTTGGGAAATTTAATTATCAATGGCTATTTCTTCTTTTTTGAGTTTAATTTTTTTGCTAATATGTTATTTTAAAGTATGTCAAGCACAATCAGTACCAGCAGCTTACATGTTTGGTGATTCACTAATTGATGTTGGCAATAATAATTATATGGCTACAATTATTAAAGCTAATTTTCCTTATAATGGTCATGATTATCCTGGTGGAAAACCTAATGGAAGATTTTGCAATGGAAAAAACACTGCTGATTTTCTAGGTAAGTGTGATATACGTTCTATAGTTCATTTGAATTTTTGTTCATATTGTTATATCATGTTAAAGTAATTGGATTTAGTCTGTATGTCGGTTGTTATTTAGTCTTGTTTCCATCTTCATGATTGTTATAGTTCAAAGTGACATTTCATCCTGATCATCTTTCTCCATACTCACCTCTATATTTTGGAAATAACATTTATTGTTTGCTTAATCTGTCGGTCGTTATTTAGTGTTGTTTCCATCTCCGTGATTGTTGCAGTTCGAAGTGACATTTCATCCTGATCATCTCTCCCCATACTTGCCTTCATATTTTGGAAATAGCATTTATTGTTTGCTTAATCTGTCGATTGTTATTTAGTCTTGTTTCCATCTCTGTGATAATGAAAACAAAATTTTTTATAGTTCAGAGTGACATTTCATCCTGATCATCTCTCTCCAAACTCGCCTCCGTATTTTGGAAATAACATTTATTGTTTGCTTAATCTGTCGGTCGTTATTTAGTTTTGTTTCCATCTCCGTGATTGTTATAGTTCAGAGTGACATTTCATCCTAATCATCTCTCTCCATACTCGCCTCCATATTTTGGAAATAGCATTTATTGTTTGCTTAATCTGTCGATTGTTATTTAGTTTTGTTTCCATCTCCGTGATTGTTACAGTTTAAAGTGACATTTCATCCTGATCATCTCTCTTTCTAGTCGCTTCCACATTCATTTGTTTACCTAAATCGTATATAAAATTTTGGAAATAATATTTATCGTTTACTTAATCTGTCGACCATTTCCATCTCCATAATTGTTATAGTTCAAAGTGACATTTCATCCTGATCATCTCTCTCCCTACATACCCGCCTCCTCCACATTCATATGTTTACTTAAATCATATATAAAATTTTGGAAATAGTATTTATCGTTAATTGCTTAATCTGTTGATCATTATTTAGTCTTGTTTCCATCTTCATAATTGTTACACTTCAAACTGACATTTCATCCTGATCGTCTCTCTCCCTACCCGCCTCCTCCACAATATCCCCCCCGCCCCCCCCCCCCCCCCCAACACACCCTTAATGTTGATTTTACATGATATTAACTAGCATTTATATTTTATGTATATTATATATACAAACATACATTTTTGTGGAACCATATATTTGACTCCAATGTCCAAATCATCTTAATTATAAAATGTCACTATATATATATATATGTGATTTCTAGTGGGGTAAGTCTTGTTTAAATTGTGCATGAAAAGCCAACTCTTAGTTAGATGCATGAAACATTCATTCGTCTCAGTAGCGAAGTCAGAAATTCAAATAAAAAAGTTATATAAACTAATATATCGGTGGAGCCAAGTAGGGCACTAAGCGATGGCCGGGGTCATTTCAAATTTGATAGAAAATTATATTGATTATATAAAGTTAACTAAATTTATTATTATTTTATGTATAATAAATGTTGAACTCGTCCTTTAGCTATTTCATATGTTTAATATTTCATATTTTGAACTTCTTAATAAAAATGATGACTCGACCATTAAAAAAAGGAAAAGAAGAAGAAGAGGAGTGTAGGAATGTTTTTTTTGACAATGAGCAATGAGAAGACAGCATATTTAGGGCCCATTCATTAAATAATATATTCCTTCTATTCCATTTTATGATATATTTTTTAATCCAAAAGTAATATATTTTTATGTTTAAAAGTTCTTAATTATTGATAGCATGACATGATTAAAATCACACAATTTTTAAGGATATTTATATTAATTTTTTTAATTAAATAAAAATAATATCATATATCAATAAAACATGACACATAGATTGTTCTTTTTTTGGAAATGGGGGGTTAATTGCTTCTTGTATACAAGTACAATTGAGGCCACTATCAACTTAATGGTGGTGGATTGATTCTATCTTGAGTGATGGATCAAACTTTTTTTTACTTTTTTTTTGGCCTCTTTATTTATTATAATAATAATACATCCCTTTATTATTTATATCGTTTCCTTTTAGATACATTATTCTTCTCTCGCTGATACATCTCTATTCCTTTCGAATATATCCTTCCCCTTTTGGATACATAAATCTCCTCTCGGATATATCCCCCTTTATGTATCCGAATATTCTATCATCTTTGATACATCCATCTGCTATGTATTCATGTATCTCGAATTTCATAGATTTTAATTAATTTTTGTAATTTAGAAAAGAATAGAGAGATTATGTAATTAGCTCTTAACACTATGAGATTTATGTAAATTATACTCTCCTCTCCCCCTATATTTGAGTTTTAACTTCCTCTGTTCCATTTTATATGACACTTTTTCCTTTTTTGCCCGTCTCAAAAAAAATGCCACCTTACTTTATTTGGAAACAATTTACCTTTTAATTTTTTTTACCTTTAATAAAATGAGTATCGGCCACATAAATATCTAAAAATGATTTTAGATCACAAATTTTAAAAATCTATTTTTTTCTTATATACCGTGTCAAATCAAAGGGTGACACATAAAATGGGACGGCGAGAGTATGTTTTATTTGAACCAACGATCTTTGTTCCTTCACAAGAAGGAATAAAGACTGCATACACACCATCCTCTGCAAATTCACTTATGAAATTAGTCTGAATTTATTGTTGTAATTGCATCCTTTATTTTTTATTGTTTATTCATGTGGAATTATGGATGCAAACTTAATTATTTATTTGTTTATTATATTATCTTTATTATGTAAATAATTTTATTTTTTTTCATTTTTAATTATTTGGCAGCTGAAAAATTAGGAATACCAACACCTCCCCCATACTTGTCTGACAAGAATAATCAATTTCCAAAAGGTGTAAGCTTTGCTTCTGGCGGAGCTGGAATCTTGGGTACCACCAATGGTGGCTTAATTGTAAGATAATATATTTTACATAATTCACTTTTTTTTATATATATTTTTCTCTCTAAAATCCAATTTACATATCTTTTTGGGTACCTTTTAAAAAAAATTATAATTAATTCGTTTAAAAAAGAATGACCTAGTTTGACTTGGCACGAAGTTTAAAAAAATAAAGATGACTTTTTGATTTTGTGGTTGTAAATTAAAGTTATGTCAAATATACGAAAAATGTTCTTTATTCTTAAACATGTCACATAGAAAGTTGAAATTAAAATATTGTCAAAAAAAAAAAGATGTCATTCTTTTTTAAACAGACTAAATAGAAAATAGGTAAAAAAAATTTAAACGAAGGGAGTATATATTAGCTAGAAAAATTAAATAATGAAATACCAAGGGATATTTTTAAAAAGTTTTCTTTCTTTTATGACAAAAAGTTGCATGGGCCTAATTGGTATATTAAGCCCATATTTAGGCCCATTAAGGGGGGAAATGCGGTGCCATATTAGGCCCATTATGAAATAAAAAAGGGGAAAAAATGCGGTGAACGTGGATCGAACACGTGACCTTCAGATCTTCAGTCTGACGCTCTCCCAACTGAGCTATCCCCGCTTGGTGTTTTTTTATCTTCTAGATACTATATAAGTTAAATTATTCTAACATATTGTGTCCCCCCCTTTTTTTTTTTTTTATTTTTTTTATAATTCGAAATACTTAAAGAGTATAATAGGAATATATAAAATTTATTTTTCATGGGATGAAGAAATTAATGTAAGATAATAGTAGAATATTTCGAAGCGAATTGTGGGTTCTAGGTTTGGATTTATAAAGTTATTAGATTTTATCGAACTTATATACAGTAAGAGTTAGTATTTTAATTAATTTTGGAATAAGTCATCTGATAAAAATTTCTTAAGTTTCAAAAGAAATAAATGTTTATTGAAAATTAATTTTTCATTTAGTTTTACGTTTTAGGTTCTGGAAGACACATGCTTATTTGTATTTTCTTAATGAAGATATTTTACGTTCAAGAACTTTTATCCTATAAATAATGTTATTTTTCTTTGAAAAGTTATCACTTGAAGAAGCAATCAAAAACGCTTTCTTTTAAAAACACTCGAGAGACATTAATCAAAAGGTGAAATCACTAATTCAAGAGTAGAAGAGCATCATTCTTGAATGCCACTTATTTTATGGCTTAATTAAATCTCAAAGATAGAATTGTTATTTATTCTTCTGTTTGCTCGTACTAATTAACAATAATTTATTTTGTTTATTTGCAGAGTTTTGCACTTCATTTGTCTCAACAAGTGCAATTTTTCTCCATTGTGCAACAAAGATTAGTGAAGCAATTAGGAGTTGATATTGGAATGAAGCAATTATCAAAGTCTCTATTTGTTGTTGTCATTGGAAGTAATGATATAATTAATTATTTTAAATCTGATTCAAAACTCCCAAAGGCAAAAGCACCACAACAATATGTTGATGAAATGGTCTCTACTCTACAAGGCCAACTAAAGGTACATTTCATTACACCCGCTCTGGTTTACGAATTCAGTCGAATTTAATAATTTAGAATAAAATTTATGGTTATTTTGAGAAATTTATTCAAGATTAATGAATTTGATCAATCGAGAAATTAAAGTGTCATTCTATCATGTGTTTTATTATATTTATCCAAAAATTGATAAAATATTTTTTTTAAAATTATTGAGGTCGTTTCTGTTTATGGGGCTTGATTTTTGAGACGACGGTATTTTAGAAACAACCTCTCTATCTCGTAGTGGTAAGGTCTGCGTACATTTTACCCTCCCCAGACTTACTTGTGGGATTCCACTGGGTATGTTGTTGTTGTAATTATTGAGGTCGTTATGAGTGTTGAAAAATTGATTTGTGTACGATGATAATGAAATATGATTCTAATCAGATTTGAAGATGTATTTATAGAATACATTGAATGTCTTTTAATTAATGGCGAAACCAGAATTTCAACTAAGGGGTGTCAAAATTTAAAGAAGTAAATTCATGTAGAAGCCAAGAGATATCAATACGTAATATCTATACATAATGAACTATTTTTACCTAGCTAAAAAGTGTAATTTTTTTGACAAAAGAGTGTCAATGTATGTAGCTCCACCACTGCTTTTAACATGTAACTATTAGATAACTAACTCCTTTTCAATAGAAAAGAATAATTGATTAGTCAATTTCAGAGATCTTATCTATCGACAAGATCGGACCAAATGCGATCATGAATCAAACCAGATCAGAGATCAGAGAGGGAGACACTTCAAATAGTCTTTTTTATATATATTTTTTCTAATTTATTTTAATATTTTTTTAATTTCAGCAATTACATGGTCAAGGTGCAAGAAAATTTGTGATAACAGCAGTAGGATCAGTTGGATGCATTCCATTATTAAGATTCCAAAGTGCAAATAATTCAAATGAATGTTTCCAACAAGCTAATTTTTGGGCAAACAAATATAATCAACAACTTCAATCTATGCTACAAGGATTGAAGGCTGAGCTCAAAGACATCAATTACTCATTCATGGACACATACAATTTGTTGCTCAATGTCATCCAGAATCCAGCTACTTACGGTAAATTCTCAATTTTAATATAACTCGTTTAGTTTCTGCTCTGTTAGAAAGACAGATTCAAAATTTTAAGTAAGTGAGTTATAAAATACTATTCATATGCTATCAAACATTAGATGATAATTTGTTAAGATTCACAGGGGTGACAAAATTAAATCCACCCCGTTGAAAGTCTCCAATTATTAGCTCAACTCATTTTAACCTATTTAAAATTGGGTTGATATGCAACCCGAATTGACTCAAGAGAGATCTTGCGGAAATATTTTTAAAATATTTTTTTTAAAAAATTGATATATTTTATATAGTCATGATAAAGAAAAATATAATTTAATTAAGTACTAAAATATTGAAAAAGAACAAATAAAATAAGTAAAAGTTGGGTCGGGTTGAGTCTTGACCCGCTCTTTAACCCATTTTGGCCCAATCCATTTTAATCCAAGCAAATTCGAGTTGGTTGGATCTTGACCCGTTTACTATCTTGACTCACTATAACCTGCTCAAATTTGACCCAACCTGCCCAATTGTCACCCCTACTTCTGCTTAATCAAAGACACATATTCACAATTTGTCAATATTTCAAGGATTAAAATTGCAAACTTTACACACTTGTAAGTCAAAGTATCATATAGTCGATATCAAATGTCTCTCTTTTGATTATACAATTTATTTCACAACTGATCGTTAATTAAATTTAAATGTTCAAATTTTCTCATAGATTATAAGGGATTTTTCATAAATAACTTAGGCTTGAAATTTAATATGGTCAAATAACTATATTTTACATAATTACATGATATAGCCTTGGCTATATGACCTGGAGGGGAGGAGAGAGGCGAGCGAGATCGAGAGAGGGAGGAGAGAGGCGAATTGTATATGTATACTTGTCAAATTGTATGTGTATATCTATCAAATAATTGTATATGTGTAACTAATATACATATGTATTTGTATATCTGACAATCGAGATTGGGAGAGGGAGGAGAGAGACGAGCGATATTGAGAGAGGGAGGAGAGAGGCGAGCGAGAGAGGGCAGAGAGGCGAATTGTATATGTATATTTGTCAAATTATATATGTATATCTATCAAACAATTGTATATGTGTAACTAATATACATATGTATTTGTATATCTGACAATCGAGATTGGAAGAGGGAGGAGAAAGTCGAGTGACATCGAGAGAGTGAGGAGAGAGGCGGGCGAGAGAGGGCAGAGAGGCGAATCATATATGTATATCAGTCGAATTGATTATGTATATCCATCAAATAATTGTATATATTCAGCTAATATACATATGTAATTGTACATCAGACAAGAAATTGCAGAGAGAGAGGAGAAAGGCGAGAGAGAGGAAGAGAGGTGAGAGAGAATAGCAACAAAACCCTAATTATAACTATAAATTGTAATTTTTTCAACTATAGTTGTATAACGTAAATACATATCATATGTTTGTCTAACTATGTTATTTTTCCTAGATAATAACCTCACCGCGACCCCCCATCCCCACCCCCTCTTTTTTTCAGGTTTTAATGAAGTGAAATCTGCTTGTTGTGGATTTGGAAGACTAGGAGCTAAACTTCCTTGTACCCCACTTGCCATTTTCTGTCACAATAGAAATAGCTATGTTTTTTGGGACAGATATCATCCAACTGAAGCTGCTGATCGTATAATTATCAACACAACTTTTGATGGAAACAACAAATATGTTTTTCCACTAAATGTCAAGCAACTCATTGCCTTGTAGTTTTGCATATTGAGCACACAAAAACACACACACACACAACAACAACAAAAAAATATTAATATAATTTTGTAGACAGGTTTGAGGTTTTTATCTATCTACATATACATACAATCATTGTATTATACCTTTTGTTGTAAAAAAAAAAAAAACTTTTGTGTATTACTTATTGTCTCTGTCTCAAATTATTTATCGTTTTAAAAGCTTAAGCTGATATATTTTTTTGCGTTTTATTGTTAGAAGTGATTGTTCTTGAAAACTACAAACACGAACAACTCTAATATAAATATTTTAAGAAGAGATATAACTATATATTAGGTCACAGATGAGGGTAAAATAGACAAAATTGGCTCTGAAATAATGTTTTCTTAAGGATATTGTAAAAGAGAAACACGATAAATAATTTGAGATGTGACACTTGAGCCTAACTCAACTTCAAAAGCTAGTTCATGAAGTAAGAATTACCCAAGTCAATTATAAGCAAATCATGAGTTTATTTCCCAATCAATTAATGTGGGATTGTAATCCACTCTAACGAGATAGAGGGAGTATGCTTTTGTGATAAGATCTCATTTTTTTATTTTTTTATTTTACTTCTTTCAATTTGGGCATTGGAGTATGGAGTTTGATAAATTTTAGCAAGGACAATATGGGAATATGGTGGTGGTGGGATTGATAAATGCTTTCGTTCATAATCAAAGATCTCGGATTTAAATATTAGAAATAGAGAAATTCTCGATGTGAAATGCTTCCTTGGTCAATGAGCTCTACCTGATGATCATGGATAGAGCACACTATATAAGATTGCATTAGGTGATTTACACAAAATACAATTACGACGTTTGTATTTTTTTACCTTGCTTGCTTCGTGAGGAAACATAAATTTAACATGTTTTGGCCTTCGACCTTGAAGATTTGACCATGGATAAACGGATGTCAAAAGTTCATGACTTCCACCCATTTTCAAGGTCATTCGATGTAATTTTCACCCTTAGAAGCGATGGACGACACTTCAAGTTTGACAAGTTTTGACGTAAAACAAACATAATAATACTTTTTCGATCGACTCTCCGCCTCTCCTCCGACTCACATTCCCACGGAAAAATATCAAAAACAAATGCGGTGAACGTGGATCGAACACGTGACCTTCAGATCTTCAGTCTGACGCTCTCCCAACTGAGCTATCCCCGCTTGGTGTTCACACTTTGTCAGTTTATCTATATATCTTCAGAGAATCCAACCACCAACTATAGTTCTTTTCAATTACCCATAACAAGTCTTTATCTTTGTATCTCTTGTTTGACTTTATGCCCAAACATAGCAAATAAATACAACTCCTATGTTTAAAAAAAAATTAATTTAATTTAACTTGACACAAAATTTAAGAAAATAAATAAGACTTTAAATTTTGTGGTCCTAAACTAAAATTATATCAGATATATCAAAATATCTTTAATCTTGTAGCTTTAAACATGTCACGTAAATTAAAATATTGACAAAAAGTAAATAGATTTTTTTTTAATAAAAAAAGAAGACAACAAAAAAGATGTTTTTTTTTCTTTTACGTAACAAAATGAGATAACACGACATGGAACAACTTAGGATACACGAAAAATATTTAATTAAATATGACAAAATCCATACGTTAGAAAAAGACTACTTAAGAATAACCGTTAATTCCTTGTTCCTAAGCTATTTAATAAGCTAACCCAAATTATTAAAAGTAATATTAAAATTAATTCAATAATTATCAAGAGTTTAAATTATAAGCATTTTCATTATTAGTCGTTTCCTTTTTTTTCTCTTTTCCCTTTTTTTCCATATCTGCTTATGGGGTTTAAATTTTTGAGACGAGGGTTTTTCGAAAATAATTTCTCTATCTCTATGAGGGAGTGGTAAGGTATGCGTATATTTTACCCTCCCAAACTCCACTTGTGAGATTCCACTGGGTATGTTATTGTTGTCGTCATTATAACTTCACGTTCCTATTAGACATTCAAAGGCAGTCCTCGATCAATACAAAATTAATAAAATGAAAAAATTACTTAAGAAGGTACTTTTTAATAAATAATTATTAATTTTAGCGATACTTTTTTATTTATTGACATTTATAGCAATATATAGCATTACTATGATAAATTTGTATTTGTATTAAAGGCGAATTATGCATGTGATATAAATGTATTATAAGTGTTTAAAAATATATTGTGCTTGTTTGGTAAGAAATTGACACAACGTATTAAAGTATGTGATAAGTGTATTATCCATCAATGAAGTTTGTATTATATATGTGTTTATTAATAGTTCTCTATAATATGAATTAAAACTGTATTATAAATGTATAATAAGCGTTCAGCAAAAATAAATTGTTATTGCTATAAATGATAATATTTTCTTAATCTAGTATATCTACGTACGTAAGTTTCTCAAAATACTTTTTTAATCTAATATATCTATGTAAGTTTCCCCAATAAAATTTATAATCTTGAAATATAAGCCATATTAATTAATTACTTAATATCATGTGAAAATTAATTTATTATTTTATCTTTTATTTATTTAGTTTCGAAATTCACTTTTGGATTAGAATTTCTTGATATTGCCTTTATAATGGCAATTTAATTATTTTTTTGACTTTTTCATTCTAGGATCCTATTTAATAAATATTTACCCTTGCTTATAATGACACTAAATTAAAAAATCTTCAATATAAATTTGTCTATTGTTTTGATCATATTTAGAGTTGAAGAAATCAATGGGTTCTAACAAAACTAAATTGCTAAATTTATGTGGTTTAATAATTGCAATTTTAGTTTTAATTTTGCAATTAAATATTTCAAGAGCAGAAAAGGTGACAGCCTTGCATGTGTTTGGTGATTCTTTAGTAGATGTTGGGAATAATAATTATTTGGAAACATTTTTCAGAGCAAATTTTCTTTTCAATGGAATTGATTTTCCTGGTGGCAAACCAACTGGAAGATTCAGCAATGGGAAAAATGCTGCTGATTTTGTTGGTAAATTTTACTCCCTCCGTTTCAATTTATTTATCTCATAACTAATTAACTACAATTATGCTATAATTTGAGTGATCTTCTATGTAATTAACTTGTCATCAAATTTTACCAATTCACCTCTTTTTTAAAATGTGACATTTGGAAATTTATTGGCTTTTATGTAACAGCTGAAAATCTTGGTTTACCTACGCCTCCGCCTTATCTTTCCAACAAGAATGACCTCTTTCTAAAAGGTGTAAGCTTTGCCTCGGGAGGAGCTGGAATTTTAAATAGCACAAATGACCATCCTAATGTAAGAGCATATTTATTTTGTCTTATTTTATATGACAAATATTATTAAAGAAGTATGATTTTCTCCCTTAGATTATGATTTTTCCAAATTAAATCCCTATTTACATTTTTTTTTCTTATTATAATTCATAAATATGTGAAATTTATTTTGAGAAAAAGAAAACCTGTTTGAATTTAGGCCCTTTTTTTTTTCAAAGTACAGAAAATGCTTGTATTTTGAAACACTTTGAAGGGTTTGTGTTTTTTCTTTTTATAGTATATTTATATTTTTTTTGTATTCTAAAGTCAAGTTTAGTCTGGAACTATCAACATACCCAGCGAATATTCCAGGGGGGTGATGTACGTAGACCTCGCCACTATCTCATAGAGATAGAGAGTATTTTCGAAAGATCCTCATCACAAAAGTCATCCCAAAAGCAAAAAATACTAGATATGAAACGATTAAAATGGACAAGTTTAGTTTGAAACTAATTTTTTATATTATGTTACTATATTATATGACTTTTTTTACCGTCACATTTTGCTATATATAATAATCAAAAAATATTCGTACAAACGATATCATTATTAAGAAATTTGACTGTATTTTTTCTAGCGTCACATTGACTTTTCTAATAAGTTTTTTTTTCCTTTTTGATAGAATGCCACAATTTACCTCTCAAAACAAGTTGAGTATTTTTCTGAAGTTCAACAAAGGTTGATTGAAAAGATGGGAATAATAGAAGCAAAAAGGCACTTGTCAAATTCTCTATTTGCTTTTATTATTGGAAGCAATGATTTATTCAATTATTTGAAATCAAAATCCAAAATTCCAATCTCCAAATCACCAAAAGAGTACATTGATTTAACGCTATCTACCTTTTCAAGGCAACTAATGGTAAGTTCTAGTTTTGAAAATATTAAATTATTCAGAATTTGACGTTTATGATTTTTTATAATGATCACAAGTCAATATATATAATAATTTATAATCAAATATTTATAGATTTGTAAATTCATATATTGTGATCGTAAACAATAAGACAAAATGATTTAACATGTATAGAGTGTGTTTGATATAAGGAAAGCCACTTTTTCGAGAAAAAAATACTTTTCGTCAAAATGTCATTTAAAGGAGATTTCATTTTGCTCTTAAATATAAAGATTTCTAATTTCATATTACTTGCTCTAACTAACACTTACACATTGTTATTTCTCTTTATCATTCGAATTTTTCATCAAGATGCTTTTCAATTTGGAAAAATAATTTTTTTAAAATTGAGTAATTTTCATAAATAAATTAAAAATAATAAAATATTTTTCCTCGAAAATGACTTCCACCATACCAAACGCCCTTTATCACATTTTCTCCTTCTTAGTTATGTAACACAACACAATCACTTAAATAATTTATAGTGTATGTCTAATATTGAATATTATAAATTTATCTAGACTCTTGTGTGTCTTTCGGAAACAGACTCTCTGTCTCTATGAGGTAGTGATAATGTTTGCGTACATTTTATCCTCCTCAAACTCCACTTGTGAGATTTCACTATATATTATTGTTGAGTAGACTCTTATGGTTCGATCTTTACTGAACTCTGAACATAGCAGAAGCATAATGCACCCGATTGTCTTTTATTGTTATTATTATTAATTAGTTTAATTTGATTTCAGCAAATACATGGTTTGGGTGCTAGTAAATATGTGATTGTTGGGATTGGACCAATAGGGTGCACTCCAGCTCAAAGGCTTTTGACTTCTTCCTTCAATTGTAACAATGAGGCTAACCATTGGGCCACCATTTATAATGAAGCTCTACAATCAATGTTACTAAAATTGAAGTCAAAGCTCAAGGAGCAATTCAACTACACCTACATTAACATCTATGATTTTTTGTTTCATCTCATCCAAAATCCAACAAAATATGGTATGATTACAATAATCTTTTTTTTTCTCGATATTTGTTTGATCTTGACTAATTCAGTTTCATGTCGCGTAATATGTGTTTAGTGAAAATATTTTTTATTGGGACTTTTGTTGATATTTAGTGTTGAATATGATCGGCGTCTGGTTAAGATTTGAATATGGAGTGATCTTATCTATCCTATCATAATCTTCAGTGATTTAGTTTTTGTTATTATGCATACTAACATAACCTTCTATGATTTTTTTGTTGATCACATCCAAAATCCTGCAAACACATGGTATGACTAATTACAATAACTTCATTTTTTTCAATATTTGTTTGATCTCGACTAATTTAGTTTTGTGTTGCGCACTATACGTTTAGTGAAAGTGTTTTTTACTAGGATTTTTGTTGATATTTAGTGCTTGAATATGAGACTTCTAGTTAAGATTTGAGTATGGTGTAATCTTATCCATCCTATCACAATTTTCGATGAGATAGTTTTGTTATTGCACATTCAAACATAACCTTCTATGATTTCTTTGTTGATCACATCCAAAATCCTACACAATTTGGTATGGTTATAATAAGTTCATTTTTAAAAAAAAAAATTGATTTCTGACCCATTGTTTGGTACTCACATTGAGATCTGCCTTGATTAATTCGATAAAAAATGCACCGCGTAAGACACATTTAAGGAGAAGTGTTCTTTAATTATTATTTTTTATACTTGAGACTTGAATCTGACACTCATGATTAACACTCAAGGGTGGAGTGACCTTCTCCATCCAATCTCAACGTCTACAATGATTTAGTATTTATTATCATGTATTCCAAAATACAAAAACGATAACATATCTAGCATGATCCCACAAGTAAAAATTTGAAGAGAATAAATGCAGACACATCTTACTTCGACCTTACGATATTCCAACTCTCTAATAAATATGGTTTATTTTTCAGGTTTTGTTGAGGTCAAATCTGCTTGTTGTGGGATAGGGAAATTATATGCTGAAGGTCCTTGTATTCCTATTTCAAAATATTGTCCCAACAGAAGTGATCACATTTTCTGGGATGAAGTTCATCCTACAGAAGAAACAGCAAAAATTCTTATTAATAATATCTTTAATAATACACAAAAATATTTACTTGCTTTGTAAAATAGGTTTAATTATCTACATAGTGCAAGCAAAAAAATATTTTAAATAAAAATATATTCAAGTTTGATCCTTCCCTTAGACTCGTTATCTTATTCAACTGAACTCGTTGGTTCCACGTTGGTTATAACCCGGTTCAAGAACCGTAGGAACTACGAGATCACCCTAAGAATGCCTTGGGGTCACGAACTGACCATAGTACTCTATTGAGTAAGTGGAGCGCATTAGTTGTCCGCTCTCAGATTGGGTAGTTACTTCAAAAAATTGCTTATTTTGAAAGATAATGACTATCGTCAAAATTTGTTGGAGAGCAGTTGTTTGTGTCTGACTAATCAATTTGAAAAATATTTGTCTTACAGAGAAATTACTTTTTGTTTTTGACCGTATAAAGTATTGATGGAGATACTATTTTTTTTTAAGCTTATAAACTACTTAAAAAATATTCTCTCTCTCTTCTAAGGTGTCATTTGGCCCCAAATATTTTTGGGAAAAGTTTAGAAAAAATTTGGAAAGTAGTGTTTGGCATAAAATTTGATAAATATATTTAAAGAATTCCCAAATAAAGTTCTAGTATTTGAAAAGTTTAAAATATTTAGAATCATCTCAGATTTTATATTTTATAAAAAAATTCATCATTTATTTATTGTTCCAACAAATATTTAATTACTTTCCTCCGAAAAAATTTGAATTATAATTTGAGTGACAAGATTGAGAAAAAAAACAATTTACTTTTAATGAATTATAATTTCAACCGAATCAGTGACGAGTTTGAGTGTGTGATTAATATATTGATATTGTTCATATTATTATTTTGTTATTGTTAATTGTCACAATTATATTATAAGATTATTTCTTAACGAAACAGAATTATTATAGAATAATAATACAAATTTATGATTATTTTAAATAATTTTTAAAATTTACGAATATAGATCATTCCTATTTTTTAAAATACTCAAATATTCTTGAAAATATTTGGAGCGAAACTATATATTATCGTACAAAGTCAACTCCGTGATCACTAAATAGTGGAAAATTAAAGAATTAGTAGTAATTATTGAAGGTATTAATTAATATGTTAAGGGAAACTTTTGGAGTTGGGAGTTTCTTGGTAGCCTCTTGAAGATTATTTTAATTAATATAATACACTAAAATGGCTTAATAATTTTTTATTCTTAATTTGAATTTTGGGTTTTAATGCTCGTTCGTCATTTAAAATACTTAATATTTATCTTCTTTTTACTAGAAAAAATCTTGGACTATTCATACGTTCATGGAAAAATGTACTGTAATTTTGGACTTGAAGTTTTTGTCAGGCAACCTCACTGGAAAGTATATTAATAATAACACATTTAGATTCTTTAAATTTGAAGTTTGAAATAGACGCTCGTTAGAATATTCATCCGTCAAAATATTTAACATATACCTTCTTCTCTTATTCGAAGCTATTAATATGTTCTAGAAAGAGGCGATAATTTTGAGTCGAAATTGTTGCCAAATAGCCTCGTTCGGGAGGTCGTTAATTACCTAATACCATATACCTAACCTTTAAATTTTAACCTGAAGTTTGAATCAGATGTTCATTCTCATAGCCGTTCTTTCTAAAATATTCAATACATACGTTTTCTTATCCGAAACTATTCTTATCAGGATACATTAAAATTTGGGTTTTAATATTCGTTCATCATTTAAAATACTTAATAATCATCTTTTTCTTTTTTTAAATCTTGGACTATTAATACGTTCATAGAGAAACGTGATATAATTTTGGACTTAAAGTTTTTGTTAGTCGACCACACTCGAAAGTAGTAAATAGTAACACATTTAAATTGCTTAAGTTTGAAGTTTGAATTAGACACTCGTCAATATATCTATCCGTCATTTAAAATATTTAATATATACCTTTTTTTTCTTATCCGAAGCTATTAATATATTCGTTGAAAGAGGTGATAATTTTGGAGTCGAAGTCGTTGCTAGATAGCCTCGTTCGGGAGGTCGTTAATTACCTAATACCACATACCTAACTTTTAAATTTTGACCTAAAGTTCGAATATAATTTTGGAGTCGAAGTCGTTGCTAGATAGCCTCATTCGGGAGGTCGTTAATTACCTAATACCACATACCTAACTTTTAAATTTTGACCTAAAGTTCGAATCGAATGTTCATTCTGATCTCATATCCACCCTTTCTCAAAATACTCAACATATACCTTTTTTTAAATCCGAAAATACTCTTATCATAGTACAATATATTTCATAAACTCTAAAACAAAATTTACCTACCAATCAATGGTCCAAAAATTAAAAAAAATATATTTCAACAATAATAAATCATCCAAAATATTATTACTTGCTATAATTGGAATGGAATGAAGAAGGTTCCTTGAATTTCATGAATTAAAAGTTATATTACCTTATTAAATATAATTAATTAGGAACATAATTCAATCAATTTTTCTTATTTTATAATTAGCACAAAATGATAAGCATTATCAAAATGCTGGAAATTTGACAAACGCGGACTCTCATTGATTTATTTGTTCCCTCCATAAAATCCGTCAATTTATTTCCTCAATTTTCCGACGAACACGGCGGAGGAAATGGAGGCGTCATTCGTATCTAGAGCAAAGACGGCCTTCCATTCGGCGGCAGCTAAAGCGGAGAAAGTTTTCACTGATATAAAAAAATCTGATCTCATCAACGATCCAGGTTCCTCCATCTCATTTCTCTTTTTATTCTTCTGATTATTGCGAAAATTAAGTTTTATTACTTGTATACATTTTTTAAAATTTGTTTGCTCTATTTCGGCATTCAAAATTGATATAGATTCGGATAAACAATCGCCGGCGACGTCAACGAGAGAGATTTCAGACGATAAGGACGAGTCTAAGGTAAATTTTATTTTCGTTTTTTTTTTTTGTAATTATTCTCATTCTGATTTTTCGGCATTTTCCTGTTAGAATGCATATGATCGGAATTTTTTTTGGTGATTAATGTTTTGGTTGATGAAGAAGATGATAACGAGAGAAAAAAGAGAATGTTCAAATTTCGATTGGATTTATGATTAGAAGTTCAAAGTCAACTAGCTCTATATATATTAATTAACTATGCTTCAATGGGCAATTAGTTCGGTTGGCTATATGAATCCGTCGTGTTGCTCTATTCAGCGCCTTATTCAGAGGATTTATCATCGTTATTTTTATCCTGCCAGTAGATTGTGGTGCTATACTTGGTTAAGCTAATATAGATAGTTTGAGGAGTTATCATAGTTAAACTATTTTTAGTCTGTCCGTAGATCAGGTTACTATGCTTTGTTAAGCTAATATAGGCAGATTGAGGATTTATCACAGTTCAACTATTTTTGCCCTGCCTGTAGATCGGGGTACTATGCTTGGTTAAGCTAAAGCAAATATAGGCAGATTGAGGATTTATCATAGTTAAACTATTTTTACCCTGCCTATAGATTGGGGGTACTATGCTTGGTTAAGCTGATATAGACAGATTGAGGATTTATCTTGGTTAAAACTAGCTTTACCCTGCCTGTAGATCGGGGTATTATCCTTTGTTAAGCTAATATAAGCAGATTAAGGATTTTTCATAGTTAAACTATTTTTAGCCTGCCCAAAGATCAGGGTACTATGATTTGTTAAGCTAATACAGGAAGATTTAACTGGCTGATTTCAATGCTTCAATTTTCTTTTCCACGAGGAGCATAGTAGGCACAACGTAGTGTCAACATAGTTGTTTTTAATTTCTTTATTAATCTCACACTGTTATGTTTTAGATATCCTTAACTTGGTTTTAGCTGTTTGTTTTGTTGTATACATCTGAGAGTATATTGAGCTGTTGTTCAGTAATTTTAATGATGCCTTGTTGCCAGGACGAAAAAAATTTAAGGTGGAGGCCTCCACCAATAAAGGCAAAGCAGGACTGGCAGGAGAGGTTTAAGAACATTAGAATAGGCAAAAGAGGAACTGAGGGCACTGACAAAGCTGAAAGTCCAGGAATGGCATATGCAATTTTTGATGAAAATATTTGCTTCATGAGTGAGAGAGTAATACCTGATTCAAAGGTGAGTTATCTCACTTGTTCTACAACAGAAGGTTCCTAATATACAAAGTATTCTGTCCTTGGTATTCCTTTAGCAGCTTTTGCCCCCCTGGTTATTTCATCACATAAATCTTTCTTTGACACACAATGATAGCTGTTTGTTAGCTCTCTGTCCCCATTTCATATTGTTTCAAAAAGGTGCTTATATATGCTTGGTGGTACTTGCAGAAACCCTTCTTGATACTTGGTTGAGGCTAAAGATTAGTTATCCTTTTGTAAGTCAAGGAGCTAATGCTGTTGTCAACCGTAGGCTGTACTCGAGTATCATCTACTTGATGAGCATTTTAAGGCTTCAAACATACAATAACTAGTTCTTTTGTATTTCCTAATCAAATTTTCTTCATTCATAGATTCAAATGAATTATGTAAATGTGCATATATTATTTTCTTATTAGAAATGCTAGTCAGAGAGCACTTCTTGTTCTGTAACTTTGAAGACCTATCAAAGAAATGGGGGATATCTAATAGCTATGACTCCTTTAACTGAAATATGTCCTTGATTTTGTTTTTCTACTGATATGAGTTACTTTATTTTCTCAAGAACTCTGAATCAGGTTTGATGATGGAAGAGTCAAAACTTCGGGACAAAGATGTCAGTCCTCCAGCATCTGTCTTGAAACAATTAGCTGTAGCTATTGAGTAAGATATTTGTTTATCTTTAAGTTTGAAAATTTTAACCACCTCAATTTTCGTTGGGGTTCTCTGTCAATTTTCACATCTCATTTGCGTTACAGGAAGCGTTTGATTTTTGTATTCTTCAGTCCATAATGCAAGTGAATTCTCTTCCATATCCTTGTAGTTGTTCAACAAACACCTAGACTGTGAACTAAAAAAGAATGTTATATGTACATGGGTGTCTTTTAAAAAAAAATTGATGATGCGGTTTTAATTCCTTTCTCATTTTTCCCTCTATTGCTTCCTTCCTAGGGCTGGAAAGAGGTACATTACAATGAAAGACTTCCTAGCTTCATCCAGAGGTTCCTCACCCATCATGGAAAGGGCTAGCTTAAGCTTGTCAGCAGTGAAGTCACTAGTGCTACGTGAAAAAGATGACAAATTTGCAGGTGAATTTGGTGTGGATGACAAAGTCTTGTCTCTTATCAATTTACTGCTAGATGCAGGTAGATGCCAGTTTCTTCAATTATGTGGTGGAATATGTTTCTGTATTAATTATAATAGTAATTTCTCCCTTTAGCCATTTGGGTTATTCTGTGTGATTTTTACTTCCACTGCAATATCTGCAAGATACTTGTAGAAGGACATTTTTCCGGAAGGAAGGTAGATTCTGCAAATGCTTCATCTTTACCCAAGGAGCTTCATGGTGCTCCTCCTGAAAGCTTTATCGTTAATCTTGCTGATGTAACTGGACGTATGAAATCACTGCGTAAAATGGCATTATTATGGTGCAAAATTGTTGCTGAAGTAAGTGTACTCTACAAAACTAGTTCATATTATAGAGGGATTCTTGTTGTCATAGGAGATCTTTCTATCACCAGCTTTTTCTAACATAAATATGCATTGAACTATCCGTCCTGCTGTTAAAGGAGTGGTTTCTGAAGAATTAAGCAGCATCACTTTTTACCCCTGATAAATGATGCAACTATATCTTACTGCTATACTAGTTGGCTCTCTTGAGGTAGTGAACTTGCCAAAAAGCAAATTATATTCATCTGCAATGATCCTTGACCTGCAAGGCTAGTAGGGATTAGATGTTCATGTTCTGATGGTCAAGTTGGCTACTGTAATGCAATATATATCATATAGTAATGCATAACAACTTGATGGTTACCATGGTTAGAAGTAGTACGTCGTTGATTTATTTCATTTTAAGCTTATTTTTATTTTCTTGATGGCAATGATAGTGCTGGAGGTTGATTTGTTTTAGTAATTGATGACCATTTTTTGACCTGGAGTCAACTACTTATGACTAGGAGTGAACACGACTTCATAAAAGATCACAATTGATTGACTTCTCTGGTAAAGTCCATGTTTATTATGTTAAATGTCAATCCTTAAAATTATCCCATCTATCCAAGTTTTGGTAGAATGTAGATAGAGTTACCCGGTAACATGGGCTGCTTGGAGATATCAAGTGCCCCGTAGAATTAGTCAAAGTGCATCAAGCTGGCCTAGACACCATGGTTATAAAAATAATAAAAGAAGGTAGTCTTTGGAATGATAGAATCCAAACCAACCAGTAAGGCTTTCAACCTTTTTTCAAATGCTTTTCTCCTTTTACTCCTGAAAAAACCTTAGTGCATTTGGGTAAGACTTGTGAGGAGACACAAAATTAGGAGTCATACTCTTGAAGCATAATTTTTGTAGAACAAATAAAAAAAAGACTGTTAAATACTGCTTTATCCTCATTTCATGGTCTTTGACTTGATTGCTAGAAGAACTGCAGACTCCCAGCACCCCCACCCCACCCCCCAAAAGAAACGTCACACACGCACGCGAAGTCCCAAAGCTGATATAGCTTGATAGTTAAGACTACCAATCAAGTTGAATATTTCATTTTTCGATCATAGTGATGTATACTATGACAAGTCTATATCCTTTTTTGAATTTTTTTGCAAATTGAACCTCTTCATTCTCTTCTCCTCTTCTGATTTCTTTTTCAATCTTCTCTTTTTTTTGTTGTGAAAGGTAAAAGAGCTCACTTACTTCCATTACTATTTTATGGAGCTTATGGAACCCTTTCCATATTTTGTAGTGTCCACTAGTGCATTAATTCACTGGCCTCGTTCATTTAAGCTGCAGTGAGATATTATAAATTTATGATTAATCCCGTATTCAATATGTTGTAGATAGTGGATCCTTTTAATGGTATATCATCTTCTAGTTAGATCATTTTCCTAATTAGTTAATGTGCTGTGAACATATCCTGTAAATGCTCTAATTAAGCACTATATCTTCAATCTTCTTTGCATGCAGTTGAGGAGGCTGTGGTCTGAAGGACAGTATATCCCTGACATTCCTCCAGATCAAATTCCGGACCTAAATTCATGTCTTTTGTATCAGCAACTTCAGGTTATTAACCGTTGCATTTCCAGAAAAAAGCGACGTATTGCAGCCACTGAATCGTTGGATTCGGTTGTTAGGCTAGCAAGTTCAAATACTGATGTTTTTGTTGATGAGGGCACTCTTACTGCAACTCCTGTCTTGTATGCTAAAGTTAGCACTGGAGAATTAATTCTTCGGCTAGGAGTGGACAGTCGATCTGATCTAACAATGCTGGAGACAGGTGAACCTATATATACGCCAGTAATGCAGGTTTGTGGACAGGAGCAGATCTTACGATAGAAATTGGATACCTTCCAGTGTAAACTATTGATCATTTTTGACCATGAATATTTATATATGTAGGAAGAACCTTTGCTAACAGAAGATCTAATTAAAGAAACAGAGGAGCTGGTGCTCCGAACAGGGAGGTAATGCCTTTATGCTGTTTTATCTTCAAGATCATGCTGCAAGTGTCCATAAATGAAGGCCAAATCATTGATGTTAGCAGTTTAACACTTATTTTACCTATACCTTGCTTACACTGAAATTTTCTCAGAAATGATAGTTTTGGGTCTTCCTTCTCTTGGATTAGTGGTCACAAAAAAGTTGGCACTAATTATCTACTTTGTTCAATCTGTTCTGGTATTAGAAATATTTTCTAGTTATTACAAATACATCAAGGACCTTTCAGTTTTTTTCTGTATTAAACAATACAATCATATGTTGTTGTTTTGTTGTTTTACTGCTACCCCTAGTGCCTCAAATATTCCAACTTAAAGACACAAGTAGGATAATCTTGACCTTTTCATCTAAACTACTCGTCTTTCCTGTCATCAGTCTTGGAGCTGGGTGCTCTCAACTCCTGTCTGACATGCAGGCTTTCAAGGTGAAGTTTCAGTAACAGAATATGTAATTTAGAGTTTCTTGAAATACCTTCTCAAGCTGGAAATTTGACAGTGTCTGATTGAAATTAACATGCAAATTTCCTGAACTCTACTAGGCAGCAAACCCTGGGTGTATATTAGAAGATTTCGTTAGATGGCATTCTCCTCCCGATTGGATGGAATGTGGTACAAATGATGAAATTAATGAAACCCTTGATGCAAATGACTCATTGTCTGGAAGAGGGCAACTGAGTACTCGAATGCAGAAAGAAGGTTCTATTCTAATTAACTCAAATTTCATGTCACAATTCTCACTTCTTGTTTTCTGTAAATCACATTTCAATTGCTGTACTTCAGTTACTTTTTCTTTGTCATGCATGAGTCTTTCTAGTTTTAGGGTCTTCTTTAGCCAATAGGTTTTCTGACATTCAATTTGAGCTGCTAAATCTTACATGTTTCTATATGTTAGCAGCCATTCTTAATCACTCTTCAGGCTTCCTCTTCTCAGGCTACTTTCTGTGCTAGGAAGTGATATGTAGCTTATCTGCTCATGTAATTTTGAAATAGCTAAAAAAATTATACCTCTCACTTCTGTCATATGTCGATGGATTGCTATATTTGGAGATGGTCCTAGAACAAGCAAAATGCTTATGGAGGTTATTTTGACTTTCGAGGGTTCAATGGTGGATGTCTTATTTTTGTAATAGCACTTACTGGTTTTGCTCAACACTTTCTGGTAAATACAATGTTATTTCCTACTGGAGGCCTATGATTGATTGTATCATGATATTAGATGAATGGAGAAAATAAAAACTGAAACAAGGTTATTATTGGATTTATTTGTTTTTGTATAATGATGAGACTACTACTCAAATTGGTCTGTACCACAAATTGATATGATTTGTCTATTAGTCTTGTTAAGTATGCAGACCTAGAACAACTGTTATTGGTTACATCATGAAAGCAGTTAATGTTAAATTACAGCAACCATGAACAAACAAAACATTTTTATGTTTATGAGGTAATTTATCTTTGTGAATTTATGTGTTAACATACTAGATGCCCATTGTAGTACTATTCTTTTATATGCGTTAACATACTATTCTTTTAATCACAGAGACTAGGCCATAGACCATACAATAGGCTATATATTAAAAAGGGAAGCTACTAAAATACTATTGCACTGATTGTAAATAATAAGGAACAACTGTAGGTCATTTAGCACAAATGAGACACAACATTAATTATGGAAGCTTTTTCTACATATCCATTCAAGTAGTTTAGTAACTCCAGTGGGTCTTAGTAGAAGAAAGATTCTTTTGAGTACATGCAGCAGTGCTAGACTGCTAGGTATGACGAGGGGTCTATTCACTTACTCATAATGCTAAGCCGGTCGTAGAAGAGTATTTTTAAACTAGTTGGTGGAAGTGGTATTTGGGGTGGATAAAACAATATAGTAACTGTTCTCTTAGGACTTCTCCTGGTTGCATTATGATTGTTGATAATGTGATAAGTACAAACCATCTTTGAGCGCATTTAAAGCGGAACAGGTGGAAGGAGTGTGCAAAACTTTATCTGACAAGTTCTGTGGATTGATGTTTTCAGGCAACTTGTGGCGCGAACTATGGGAAACCTCAAAGCCAGTGCCAGCCGTTAGACAAACTCCTCTCTTTGATGAGGATTTGGCAGTGTAAGTTTCTAAGCTCCAGGTCACCTTAGAAGATCTAAACAATGTGTTTTGATTTTCTGAAAGGAACTCTATGGCGCCTTCTGTAGGGAAAGTATTCTGGATAATTTAGAGGATATATCGCCCCATGAGCTTTTCAAGCAGCTGTTTATATCTCTTGTAAGTCCTCTTATGCATGCTGCTCAAACTCTCACAAGGAAAGTGTTCAGCCTGTCACTAGTAAAAGAAATCAAACATGAATATTCACAGATATATAATATCTTTCAAATGATTGCCGGCGATATGCATTTTTTTTTTTTGGGACTAGCAGAAAAATTCTCTTGTGGTAGTATTGCAGTTCCATGTTGAACAAGGATTGTCTGTCACTGTTTCAAGGCTTGGTATCTTTCATTCTGAACATAGGATTTGAATTTATGTCTTATGTGGAAATTTCGTTTTTTCGTCAAGAGGAAAAAGTTGATGAAATTTGTGCAAGACACGTTTTTCTTTCCTGTATTCCATCTACTTTTGATAGCCAAAACAATTATATAGTAACAAATTGCAGTTTATTTGGTGATGTTTAGGAATTCATCATTCCCTCGCTTCTTATGTTTCTGTTACATAGTAAATAAAGCATCATTCTGGCTTGGTTGTGACATTTTCAGCTTCCAATTTTATTTTGTATTTGTTTTGATACAATCATTCATTAAGCTTGGGTGAGCTTTATTCAGCTTCCAAATATAAAGACTATAACATATGTTATTTGGTATTTAAACTTCAGTTGGGATCAGGGTTCGTAACTGCTGAGGCCACTCTCTCCAACAACTCAAATTTATCGAAACTGTTTAGTGATTGTAAAGAATATATCATTGTCACCTGTCAAAGAAGCAACTGGGTTGACAAAGTTGATGAATTGTGCCAGGTATGTCTTATCTAGCTTGGTTAATAAGCTTGCCGACTCATGTTGGATCCTAGCTTGTTCCTGAGATGTGCTTGTGCATTGGACTTCCTCTTACTGGCTTATAAAGAACTAGTAACTTTTCTCCCATAGGGGTTTTGGTTCTCTAGTAAGAACACCACGTAATGTGTAGGTTAGGCATATCAACAAAAAAACAGATGTTGAAGCAGTGAACATTACCGAAGCTGGCTCATTATCCACTGAATTTTGAATTATGCCCAAGCGAGCCCTTGAGGAATCTTAATTATAAAATGAAAGAAAAGACTAGTAACTTTTCAGGGATACAAGATTTATATGGAATCCACTAAAACCTATTGATTCCTATGTAGTCCAGTTGCCAGTCAGCACCCTCTACTCCTATTCTATCGGGGGGGGGGGGGGGGGGAGTCAAGAAGGAGAAATGGAAACCGTGCTTGTTATACATTTTCTCAGCAATTTATTTGGCCTTATAGTGCAGATTGATGCTAGATAGAATCACTGTTTTGGACCCAAAATTTGACAAGTAGCATTTACGAATGTCAGATTATTACTTTAAAAAGTTCTGCCATGATGAATTAAATCAAACTTCTTTTACTAGGTCTACGAGACTGTAGAGACCATGGTACTCAGTCCAGATGAAGTCATAAGGATCACATTTCAACCTGAAGAACCTTCAGCTGCGCCTGCGAATGAACTAAAAAGTCGATTCAAAAGGCTTAGCCTCATATTCAGAAACAAGGATAAACTATCACCGCGTGACCAGAAGAACCAGGAGGAGAGTCCATTACGCCAACCATTCACATCCATATTTTCAAAGAAACCTCCTAAGCCCGACGGTTCATCTCCAGATAAACCTATTACTGCCGTCGAAAATGACTGGACAATTGTATAACAAGTGTTTTTTTGTTCATTGTGTAACTGTAAATTGATGTTACTAGTTTAGGCACAGAGACCCAATGAATATTCCCGCATTGTGAGTTTCAGCTTATGCTTGTGACGAAACAGTTAATGGAAGAATCTTAGCGTATTTGATATGATGGAAGTTATTTTTCATGGAAAACATTTTTCTGAAAAATGTTATTCATGAAAAAATATTCCTCAAAAATGCTTGCATAAAGTTTAATACCGGTAATTTACAAAAAATATATGGTAAATTTCCAACGTGTTATTCTTTTTGGATGCAAGGAAACCTAATTCGTATAGGAATGGTATTTGTAGTCAAATTTTTACGCTTTTCCAAGTCCTCTTACTCCAAATAGGTTTTCCACCGTTATAAATTAGGTATTTTTGTTACTTGTGGTTGCCTCCTTCCTTTCTTTTTATTGTTTGCAAGATTATGGGTCAGGAAATTGTAGAGATGCTGGAGGAATCAAACAAATACGATCACAGAGAGCTGAATAAGAAGCAGGAACTATTCTATTTTGATCCAATTAGCCCAGGAAGTTGCTTCTTTCTTCCACATGGTGCTCGAATTTGCAACAAATTGCTCGAGTTCTTGAGGGAAGAGTACTGGAAAAGAGGCTATGAAGAGATCTGGAGTCCAGATATATACAAGATGCAGTTATGGGAAACTTCTGGCCATGCTGCAAAGTACAAAGAAAACATGTTCGTGTTCGCGATTGATGACAAAGCAGCAGATCAATTCGGGTTAAAGCCAATGAACTGCCCCGGACATTGTAGAGTATTCGGTCACAGAGTTCGTTCCTACAGGGAGCTACCCCTTCGTCTGGCTGACTTCGGAGCTCTTCACAGGAACGAGGCTAGTGGTGCCCTTACAGGTCTAACGCGTCTCAGGCAATTTCACCAGGACGATGCTCACATCTTCTGCAGGGAATCACAGATTAAGGACGAAGTAAAAGACGTCCTGGATTTCATCAGTTATGTGTACAACATATTCGGTTTCAGTAACTTCGACCTCAAGTTATCTACGAGGCCTGAAAAGTATATCGGAGACTTAGAAACCTGGAAAAAGGCTGAAGATGCTCTTGCTGAAGCACTGAACTTGTCCGGGAAGCCCTGGGAGATCAACAAAGGAGACGGAGCATTTTACGGTCCGAAAATCGATATCAGTGTTTCTGATGCAATGAAAAGAAAACTACAATGTGCAACATTGCAGCTTGATTTCCAACTTCCTGAACGTTTCAACCTTTTATACGTAGCAGAAAACGATCAAATACGAGAAAGACCAGTCATGATACACAGAGCTATACTTGGATCAGTTGAACGAATGTTCGCCATACTCCTCGAGCATTACAAAGGGAAATGGCCTTTCTGGCTTAGTCCCCGTCAAACCATTGTCTGTCCTGTTTCCAACAGATCTCAAGCGTACGCGCTTGAGATCTGGAAACGATTACATGATGCTCGTTATCATGTTGATGTTGATGTAAGTGACAAGACAGTAGGGAAAAAGGTACGAGAAGCTCAACTCGTACAATATAACTATATTCTTGTTGTTGGAGAAGAAGAAGCCAGTAATGGTCAGGTTAGCGTTCGAGTAAGAGACAAACGTGATCACCAAGTCATGACAGTTGATGAACTCCTTGATCACTTCAAAGATATGGTTGCATCATTTCAGTAGTAGTAATTTTTGTTTCTTGGTATTGTTAGTTTAAATACAATATTTATATTCTTACTCGACTTTTGTTAGTATATGTTATAGTATTGTTAAGTTCATTGGTGTGTAATGATGGATTCACTATAGTTGGATTTCCAAGGATGACAATTGGACTGGTTGAGTCAAATTTAAGCGGGTTATAATGGATCAAGACAACAAACAGATTAAGACTCAATCCAATCCGAATTTGCTTGGATCAAAATGGATTGGGACAGAACGGGTTGAGTAATAGGTTATAGAGCAGGTCAAGACGCAACTCAACCAAATTTTTACTAAGTTTTATTTTTTTTTATTTGTTTCTTTTCAATATTTTACTATTTAATTAAATTATATTTTTCTTTATTCTGACTATATAAAACATAGCAAATTTAAAAAATATTTTGACAAGATCTCTCTCGAGTCCATTCGGATTGCATATGAACCCAATTTTAGATGGATTGGATTGAGATGGATTGAACTAATAAATGGCCAGGTTATTAACCCGATCAAACTTCAATGGATTGAGCGAGTTGGGTTTAATTTTACCACCCCTATCCTTTTAGCTTTCTTGTTCAAATTGCAAGATGAGATTTTGGGAGCCTTTCTGGAGAGTGAAAATCATACTGTCTATCCAAATATTGTATTCATTGGAACAATACAACTTCATTATCTCATTATGATTCAACAAAAGTAGCTAACATTCTAATATATTCAACAGAAGAATCAATAACAAAAGATTGTTTTGGTACTACAAATCTAGTGCTCTTCTTCTAGCTTAATGTTCATAGAAGATCTTTTTCATCAATCTTGTTATTCTTGTTGGCACTGTCATCTTGAAGATCCTTTAAGATAAACTCTGGCACCACAAAATTTGCAATCCAATACATAAATAGCATTACTGCACTGTCAAAACAATTTACCACAAAAGAAAACATAATCAGACACATTATATATCGTACTAGACATTCTTTCTAAAACAAACTAAAAAAAAAAATATGGCAAACAAATTAAGACAAGACAGTTGAAATTTATGCACAAATATATTATTTTCTCAAATTGTTATATTACTGAATCTAGCGAGTTAAACTTAAAATAAAATAACACAAAGAAAAGTACCAACCTTATCTGCAGCAAAACTGACAAATCTCCAGAAGCAGCAGGTGAATTAACAGCCTTAAGTGGAGCAATTAACAGATTCTTTTTTCCTTTTACAAAACCAGTAGCTAATTTAGTATTAAAATGTTGCTCCACTAGGCAAATTGGCTTTGATTTATTGTATTGCCATTTGAATTTGTTGGTTGAAAATTTTAGTAATATTGGAGAGTGAAGACTAATGCACTTCATATTCTTGAAAATTGAAGTGTCTTTTTTTTTTTTTTGTATTATATTAAAGTGAGTGTAATTATAAACAAGGAATATTTTTTTATGATGTAGATAAGGTTTTAAGGAATGGTAGAGAAGGGGAGAAAAAAAAAACAAAATTTATGGTAATGGACATTGGGCTTTATTTTGGGTTAAGGCCTGTTCAGTAATGATCCATGAGCATCATTGAGGGGTTCATATGGCCTACTTAGAAGGGGGTAATTTTAAGGAAGTTTTACCAAACTACACCATTTATGTTTTTATATTCTCAAAAAATTTTGCCCGTTTGAAAATATTACATTAATCCCTCTTTTTGATATTTTTCTCTCTAAAAGATGATACATGATTTTTTCTATCTACTCAACTATCTAATATTAATTTAAACCCTATATTCCTGCACCGATTCTATAAATTTTCCTCATAGGAAATTGTCCTCATTAATTTTCAAATCTAGGAAATTTAAACTCCATATTACCCCTTTGATGAACTTTAATTTTGTTTCATTTATTTTGCTTGATTTCTTCATGTTAGTCTTTTTGAAGAACTTCTCAACAA
>JBCEWC010000664.1:0-51532 GCA_038996855.1 Solanum aculeatissimum | reverse complement strand
ATTTGAAACCGTAGAGAGATAGAAACTGTAGATTGGAGGGAAGTTGGATTCACGCCTTGAATTTAGGAGAGAAAAACAGAATAGTGGTGTAAGTTAAGAAGTGTATCGACGTGGGAGCGAAAAATAACACTAAAAGTGATTTTGATAATTTTTTAATTTGATAAAAAATATTTGAAATTATCCTAAAATATATTGTGTATTTTGATGCAAGTAGTACAAGTTGAAAGAAGTAGGCATAAACTTTGTCTTAGGACAAAACGTATAGTACAAGGTAGTACACATTGTATTAACTAAACTTAAACCAAAACTCAACAGCTACCATATTCTCATCATCCTCACACACCCTATCTTCATCGAATCAAATTGGAAGGCCCATAATTGCTCAACAACTCAACAAAACACCCATCATCTTCTCCCAAAAACCCCAAATCGAAAAGCAAAAATGATGCACATGACCTTTTATTGGGGTAAAAAAGTAACCCTCTTGTTCGATTTCTGGGAAACCGATTCATGGACTAGCTATGCAATTACTTTACTGGCTTGTTTCATCTTCTCCCTTTTTTATCAGTACATGGAAGATCGTCGTCAACGATTTAGGATTCTCTCTGCCAATTCCAAGAGGAACTACCAACCGCCGCCGCCCCCCACCAGGGGTGCCGTGAATGCTCCCCTTCTTTACACTTTTCCGTCCGTCAGAGGTAACTGGAACTCGGCGAGATTTGCTACGGCGATCCTTTTTGGGGTCAACTCGGCGATTGGGTATTTGCTTATGTTGGCTGTTATGTCATTCAACGGCGGCGTTTTTGTGGCCGTCGTTCTGGGTTTGGCGATCGGATATTTGTTCTTCAGGACTGGCGATGAGGATGACATCAGCGTTGATAATCCATGTGCCTGTGCTTGATATGATATTAATCAATGGGTTTGGTTGTTCATTTTTTATCAATACAGATAGATTAAAAAAGAATGTTTTCCTTGTTCAGATAGTAGTATTGGATCTGTGGTTCCCCTGTTGATCTTTTACATTTCCTTGTGTTGTATTACTCCATCTCAATGTAATGTCATTTTTATACTATGATTTCCAAATATATTGTGCTCTGTGTTTTATGGATGGTCCTCTTGTGAAAACTGTTATGTATGTTTTGTATGACTAATTCAAGTACTTTGGCCTTTCTCTTCTGAGACAATGCTATGTTATGTATGTGTTGTATGGCTATTTATGTTGTTGTATTGCATCTCTAATTTGTTAAATAAATGACTTAATTGTAGATATTTACCGGTGGGTTTTCAAATGTTAGATAAGTTAAGTTACGAGTGTGTATGAACCATAGTAGTTTCAAGGCTCAAGCCTTAGATAGGCATGAGCCTAAATGAACCATGGATTGTAGAAGTTGCACCAGCTGAATGTTGGAATACTACTTACGATGGAAATGATACTTATCTTGATAGTCCTGAGACAGTGATAAAGTTTTAGTTCCAACTTAATTGACTGACAGTTTATTGTTTGTATTTTTGGCTTTAATATCAATCAGCACGGATCAAGTCCAAGATCAGAAACTACTGTTGGATTTTCTTAACTGTTTCTGCCGCTGATAACCCACAGGAAGCACCAGGTATATATTTCTCGCGTTTGATGATGTTAAGGAATTGGAGGGAAGTGAGTAGCTAGCATGGGTTATTCCGTCCATAACATATTGCATACAAGAATTGAGATTGAAGAAGGGGATGGGATACTTGGGCATGTATTGGATATTCTGATGCAAATGACCTTGTTATGCCTCTGAAATTCAAACAAGGAGATTATCTTGTGTTTAGTAATAACTAATAGTACATAATTTGAGTGGTATAACAGTGGCAAGGACTCATTTGAGTGACCGCTGATCCTAATACTGCTTTTGGTGATAGTTGTCGTCCTGAATGCTATCCATCCCTTTTATCGGTTTGTTGGGAAGGCATGATGGAAGACCTCAAGTATCCTTTAAAAAGTAATACTGTACTGTACCTATTTGGGCTGTGCCAGTGAGTTTAGTTGATCCTCATTCTTCATTCAGTAGCTACAAAATTACTTGATGGAGGCAATTAGTACCTCATATTCAGATTTTTCCAAAATTTATCAGGTGTATGCAGTTCTGCTGCCTATGGTAAGGTATTCTGTGGATTTGGCTAGTGTCAGTGCTTCTATACTGCGCAACCTATGCATACTTCCTCACAGGGAACTGCAGAAGCTGCTAATGGTGAAAATGCCAAAGCAAATAATACACGCAGCACAGAGGCTCAAATAGAAAGTCGACAGAATGAGAGAAACAATAACGCGTTTTACAGGCATTTCCTTGTCCGGGGATTCCGGTCTAACCATGGAAGATGTAGAATCTGGGAGGAGATAGTTTTAACTTGAGGCAATTGATATTTAGAATGGCTCAAACAAACACATTTCCACAAATATGACCTCTTTTGATCCTAGAGCATGTAAAAAAAAATTCTTATTTTTTTGGGTTGTGATGTTGAAAATTTTTATTCTGTCTCAAATTATTTGTCGTAAAGGACCAGAAAGTAGAAAAAATAATGTGTAGTCGTGATGTTATTTAATTTCTTTATTTTTTAGGATTTCAAATTAATGTATAATTAATACATATATTAGTTACATCATATTTAATATTATACAACAACATATCCAATAAATTCTGCGAGTGAGATCTTGGAAGGATAAAGTATATACGGATTTGAAATCAAATAATAAAAAAATAATACAATTACTTCATACATCAAATCAAATAATAAAAAAATATTTTAATATAACTAATTTCAAAAATATTAATCCCAATATTACTAATACTGCACGTCACTTTATTTACTGTATTACTACCACTTTATAGACAAGTGGGAGATATTTTCTCAAGGGGGGGTATAGACTGAGCTACGTATTTCGACCAGTAGAAATCTCACGTTTTTCTAATTTCAGATTGACTGTCAAACTTCTAGATGGATTCTTGCTTTATACTTTTACTAATTTCCTTTGTACAGCTGTATATTTTCTTCATTTTTTTTAATTGTCATGCGTCGTTTTCTAAACAAAAAATTGTATCTTCAAAAACTATACGAAAATATTATAAATTATAATTTTTTTTATATCAATATGATAAAAATATATATTTATTAAAATGTTTGTTAAAACTTATATAGTTGGAGTATCATAATTTCTTTTTTAAAATCCAACAATATTGTCTCATGTCTGTTTCATTTGAGGGCTTGACTTTCTTCTCTTTTACTGTGTATTTTTCATTGAAGGTGTTCCTTTGACTCTTAGCTTTGACTAATGTTGCCCTAGATTTTCTAGGGAATTTCCTAACACAATGTGTGGCTAATATTCTCAATATGGCTAGTATTCTCTAATAGGCACTCAATGTGTTTTCACTTCCATTAGTTAGCAAAGTGTTTTTTTTTTTCAAAAAGAAGATAGATACCAATTAGATACTCCCTTCGTCCTATTTTATGTGACACCGTTTGACTTGACATGATATTTAAGAAAAAGAAGGAAGACTTTTGACTTGAGGTCTAAAATTATTCTTATATATTTGTGTGGTTGTGGATCATTTCATTAAGAGTAAAAGAGGAATTTTAAGGTTCAATTATTTCCTATTAGAATAAGGTGACATTCTTTTTGGGATGGACCAAAAGGAAAGAATGTCACATAAAATGGGACAGAGGGAGTATATAGTAATTTTAGAAACCCATTATCAAAACATATTTGTATTATTCCCTCCGTTCTAAAAAGAATGGTATATTTTGATTTGACACGGTGTTTAAGAAAAGAAAGAATACTTTTCAATCTTATGACCTTAAACATGTCACGTGAAAAGTTGAAATTAAAATTTTACAAAAAAAAAAGAGTATATCATTCTTTTTGAAATGAAGGGAGTATATTTTTCTACGAAACCTCATTTAAATATTTTTAAGAATGGAATGTGTAGTACATCATTGAATTCCCATAGTACTTCCCACAGGCTTTATTGACCTGCTGACTTATAACAATTAGAAATCAATTACCACTTTCCTCTTTCTTGCTTCATCAACACGTAACATGATTTTAAAAAAATACATTACAAAATTCTTCTCTTAAATTGATATATAAATAGAAGTAACATTTCTTTCCTTTAAAACAAATTCAAATAGAGAGAATATAATAAATGGATTTGGTTCAAAATCTATTCAATGGAAGGTTACTAAAGAGATCAAATTGGAGAAAAAGAAGATATCAACGTCTAGATGGTAATGGCAGGAAGAACATAAAGGTCATTAAATTTGGTGGAAAGAGCCAAAAAAGAACAATTATATGGAGGATTAAAGCTATTCCAAAATTGAAATTGAAGATTTTTTCACCATCTAAATTATGGAACAAATTCAAGAATGCTTACATGAACATGATGCTTCATTTGGCTGGAAATATGAACAATGAAAATCATGTGTTTGGTGGGAAAAGGATTCCAAAGGGAAGGGAAATTGAATTGGCTTATACAAATACTCAGTTTGAAAACAGACTTATATATGAGATTTATAAGTCCATGGTGCCTTCCATGGAATTGTATCCAAATCTATAGAAAGTCCGGTGCACTAAAACGCTCACTATGCACAGGATTTGAGAAAGGATCTTATCATACACAGTCTTATCTTATATTTTCGAGACTGTTTCCAATGGCAATTACTCCAATACTCTCCTCCAAATCTGACAAAGACTATTTTATATTTACTTCTTTTTCCAATGATTAGCCTCTAGTTTATAGATTTTTAGGGTTTCATTATGCATTCCTTGATTTTGTGAATGGTCACTCAAAGTTTTTTTTTTTTAGTCATTTAAAAGTATTTATTTATTTACTTTACTTAATTAATATTCATGGTTAGTGGTGTAGTCAAATTTTTTATTAAAGGAGTAATATATATATATATATATAAACTGAAAGTATCATATAATATGAACTAAACAAAGTAATAATCAAATTCCCAACCAGGGTGAATTTGAGATTTTCTTGATCATCTTAATTGAAAAATATAATTTTGACTCATATGTAGCTTGAAATCTTTGTGTTCAGATTTTTAGCAAATTGAAATGAATTAAATTACATAACCAAGATATTTATGTTTTCCTCTTTTATTAATGATATTGATGAATTTATTATTTTAAAGAAATACATTTTGATTCCGCCTTATATTAAGGAATTTGATTAATTTAAATTTTTAGAATTAATTGTCCATGTATCTAATAAAGGTTTTTCTATGTATCAGCATCTCATTATTTATTAGATTTTATGTAATAAAATAAAATTAAAAAAATAATTAATTTACTCCTAAATAATGAGATTTATGTAAGTTATCCAATTGAAAATTTTATTTAAAAAACTATAGTTGGGCTTTCTTGTTTTTCATACAGGCCCAGTAAACTGGTCCAATGGTTGCACTCCTTACTCAACTTCTTCCTCGGAAACTTATCTATATATATCATATTTAGAAAATATTTATCATTTATAATAATATAATTTTAATATATATAATATATTTTTAATATATAATACAATTTTTTTACCAAAACATAAGTTTAATATATTTAAAAACACTTATAATGCATTTTTATAATTTTAATATATCTTTTATACATAGTGTAATTCATTTATATTATATGCATACTTCATTTTTAATATATAGTGTAATTTTTTAATCAAAATAATTATAAGACATTCATGAGCAGATGAGTCGAATGTTGTGATTGCATATTTGCGGTGGGAACGGCAATAAGGTAAGACAAATGCAAGACGAAGTTGGGTCCAAATATTTTTTTGAAGAAAATTAAGGGGGTGGGATATGACTTTTGATGTTTGTTATCAAAAAATTAATTTGTGTTTTTGTTGTTATTTTTTTCTGCAGTTGATAATAATTCGATATTCGATATCAATCTTTTTAGAGGTTTTACATGTCTTGTTAGATCAAGATAATCAAATTATATGTATAAAAAAAATCATATAGCTTATAACTCTGCTTTATATAATAATAATTCGACCTATTGCTTTGTATCTTCCGATCAATTTATTTAAAAACTAATGGTTTGATATGATAAATTGGATATCATTATCAATGTTTACAATTTCATCAATATATATATATTTTTTAAATGAAATAATTTTCATATCGACAAATAAGAAGGAATTATCTACGATTGAAGAAAACCAACATCCACAAAAATAAATTTGCCAAACTCATTTCAGGATGCTTGTTTGAGTCCATAAAGAAACTGAATTAGGTATCAAATTGATTTCTTCCCTTGTTGAGAATATCCGTGAGGGAGAAAATTTACGCTCTAACTCACCTAGTCACCTTCACAATTCTAGGTGTCATCTCGCTTATACATATATACACATATAGTAATAGAGTCAAAATTTTATTAAAAAATGTCAAAATATAAAAAAATAAATTCACAACAAAATTAAGGAGTGTTAATATATAATATTAAATAAATATATATAAAATATTTTTATTTAACTACCCAATATAATATTCCCTCGAAAAAATATCATGAACATATTTTGTATTAGTGTAGTAAATATAATATATTTATTATAATAAATAGTTAATTTTAAAATTTAATGGGACCTATTGATTGTTGAAGAAAGAAATAGGATGAGAGTAAAACAAAAAGTGGGACCACAAAGTTAGTTAAAGTTGTGACAAGGAAGCAACTCTACAGGTCCTAATCATTTCATTGTTACTCATATAATAAAAATTTAATTAGAATTATATTAATATTTTAAAAAAATTAATTTGATTATTATTATTTAATTTTAATCATGCATGTAAAAAATCTCTTAATTATTAAAATCGACAAGTAAAATGAAACAAAAAATAATAATAATAATTAGACATTGAGCCATTGAGGCCTACTTACAAATAATATAGTCTTAAAATGAACCAAACTAGATTTTATTAATTAATAAAAAATAAAAAAACATGATTACTTTAGATAATTGTAGCTATATTCCTTGAGCTTTAAATCAGCTTCTTCCTTCACCTTCCTATACTTTGATGCCACGCCAATATTACTGGACTACCCACCCTGCTTCCTCTTTCCATTTCCAACACCAATTTTCTATATATAATAAATATAGGGTTTATGGCCCTTTATATGTTTCTCCACTAATATTATATTATAAATATTGGGTCTAAGTAATAGGCGTGAATTGGAAAATGAAGTTGGAAAGGTAAAGGAAAATTGTGGGGGAACCAAGTATAGAAAAATGAAGAGTCATTTATCCTCATCTAAAAAATAGAGAAAAAGTAGTCAAATAAAGGGGACTCTCTCGCGCCATCGTCGCTCGCTAGGCTCAACTTCGGCAATCTCAAAGTTTTCCTTTTTTCTAATATTTTGTTTATTTGAGAATTATTAATTAATTAATTCGTAAACTAATATTAATTTTACGAATTATTTAATTAAGTTAATACGCGAAGTTAGTTAATTAACAAACTTTTTCACGCGTAAATTTAAACTACAACAGAATAGACATATTCTTTCCCAAACGACACCATACATGTTCTGAACAGATGAGTCTGTTCTGAACAGACAAATTCACACTCAATATTCCCTATAAATGGAGACCCGTTTTGTGTTTTCAATGATCGAAAAATTCTTTTTCTTCTCTGCATACATTCTTCTTCAAATTAAGAAATAGAGTCTACGTGTGATCTATTGCTGACTTTCGAGTTCGTCGAAATTACAGAAGTTTGAGGTACCACTACGTCTGTAATAGCTAATCTGTTTTACCCTGGGAGGAAATTATCCGTAACCTCGGATACATTGAGGGGATTAAATTCCTTAAGGACACACAGTGTATTTTGTGGACTCCAATTAGTTTACAATTTTGTTTAAGTCTTTTTCATTTTGATTCTACTTGATTTACTGTGTCTGTTATTGTTTCAATACAAAGAGAATAATAATAAATACGTGCTGCTTCTCACCTTTAAAGCATTAGATAACTTTAATTTGTTCATAAAGAACTTGACATATGAAAAACAATCACTAATCGAACCATTGGTTAGTTATTTTTAAGTACATATATGAGGTTAAATTGAAGTTAGTCAATTATGAAAGAAGTGACGAATAGATAATTTAGAATCAAGATGGGTGGAATATAAAATGCTCGAAGTTAATTTGGTTGAAATATTTGATCAAGATAGACTAAATAACGAGTCATATAACTTAATCTGTCTAGCTCTTACTCTTCTTTTTCATAATAATTTAGATAATTAAAGTACAAAAGTAGTGAAAATTTTACATCTTAAATTTTACTTTCACATGAGTCAATATGGACTATATACTTGGTATGAATGAAGTCAACTTTTTGATAAATTATATTGAAAACTATGAAAATAAACTGAATCAATAAACAAATGAACATCATAAATAAGAGTCGATTTTGTCGTTCCAAACTATTTATTACTATTTACATCGACCTCGCATCAAGATAAATGTTCACACGATAAATCACCTGCTTTGTACAACTGAAAAGTTGATGACTCCATTGAAACCATTGAGATGAAAGCTGAAATAACCTTTTATATCTTAAAATTTCCATTTTCAAGTTATAGAAGATATATATTTACATATTACGTACTCCTTCTGGTCCCTTTTATATGTCACATTTTGTGATAGCACTTGCATTAATAAAAAAAATAACTTTACTATTTTGTCCTTATTTAAGTTACAATGTACATTAATTGTTTTTTTTAGTTCTTTTAGTTGGTCAAATACTCCCTCTGTTTCAAATTAAGTGAATTGTTGGGTCATATCACATATATTAAGAAAATTAAATAAGGACAAACTTTAACCATATTTTTTCATTTTTACCCTTTTCAAACTCCAAACACTCATTTAATACATCTTGGAAATCAACTTTAAAAACTCAATTAATGAAGGGCAAAATTGGAAAAAAATTCCAACATCCCTTGAAAAATGAACAATTCACTTATTTTGAAAACTCAAAAATTCTCCAAAAATTCACTTAATTTGAAACAGAGGGAGTATATTTTTTCAAAGCTTATTAACTATCAAGGGTAAAATAGGAAGAACAGTGACATTTATGCATTAATTTTATGAAATGACATATACTCCCGCAATCCATCTTTACTAGGCCCCTATACTATTTTAGGATGTCCAACAATACTTGTCCAGTTTATGAAATGAAGAAATAATTTTACACTTAGTTCCTAATTTACCCTTATCTTATTTCCCTATTACATTTTTCAATACATTGTATTAATTATATTCAAAGGGTGATTTGGCAAAATTATCTATATCATTTACTACTTCTTAATCCCCGTGCCAAGTCAATAGAGGCCACGTAAATATGGACAAAGAAAATATTAAGAATTATTTATTTATTGTAATAATGATATATAAAAGGGACCAGAGGGAGGAACACAAAAAAAAAAATATGTAGATCGGGTACAATACTAATGAAGATGCTTCATGTTTACTTTGGATCATTAATTATCCTTTTTTCACCAAATAATAGTAGTAATAATTAGACACAAATTGATAGTGACAAATCAATCCTGAATTTGGTAAACAAAAAAAATAATTAGAAGAAATGTATGTTGTGAATGCTGTTATCCAAAAATTGACAATAACAGGTTGGTGACATAACTTTAATAATAAGTAATTTGCAGCAACATAGGTGTTGACTAGTAGTGAGAACTAACATATACACAACCATATCATTATAAAGTCGTAAAAAAATAAATTAGTTAGCTAATTTAGTTAAGCAGTTATTATCAAATTAGGGGAACATTAGTTTTAAAGAATAACTAACTCGTGATTTTTCATTTAGCCTTCCGCAACAACTGATTAACTTCACATGGGGTCCCCTTCAATTTTCATTCTCTCGTAACGGTTTTGAAAACGATTTATATTACTCCTCCCACTGCGATTCTGATTTTGACTTCGACGCCAAATTTAAGTAAAGAAGACTTTTCAATTTTATTGTCATAAAGTAAAGATACGTGAAACAAGTTATTTCGAAATTATATATTCTAAAATTAGTTATCTCGTACTCCATATGCAATAAAAATTAACATTATAATTTTAAAATAATTAAATTCGAGATAAATTATTGGACGATTTTATTGAAAATTCAATTTGACCGTCTCAAATTTCCCCGCCAAAAGTTCACCTTCATGCCTTGGCATATACCCGAAGAACTTGTGACCTAAGCAAGCGAAGTTCTGCTACCCCATCTGTTATATATATAATATTGTATCCCCAAGCACGAGTTATGCTTTGTCTCAACAACTTAACGAAGACCTTAATTGCTTTCTTTGCTACTTTCATTCAACTATCGGATCATCTCTTCCATCTTAGAATTCTGAATCACGCATAGTTCCACCTTCAGGTAGATTTTCTGGTGCCTTTTCTCCTCTTCGTGTTTTCATTTTGATGAAATTTGCCTATTGCATTTGATTTTGCTTCAATTAGTGTTATTCTGATTCGTAGTCTGAATATCTATGTGACTTCTCGTTTTGTGTAAGTATTCGTTCACTGCAATTTTATGAGATTCATTATTGCTAGATTGTGGTGTTTTTACTATTCCTCGTGATTGCAGTTAGCATTTCTATCAGATGTGACTTGCATACTTGTTGCGTCTCTATTAATATGCTTCGGTTTGTGTTGTGTGATTGTTAGATTCTATATCTATGTGAATTTCCGTTGATTTTAATTTTTAAGTATTATTTTGTTCAATTCTGGAAAATTTAGTACACGAGATGAACTGTGCTTTTGAAAGCTGGTGTTGGTTATTGTTTTGGAATGATATTCTGGAATTACTGATAATTTTCGACTTAAGCTTGCAGCGAAATGCTTTTTCTCCTCTTCGTGATATCATCTTCTGGAATTTTCGTCTGATGCGATTTGATAACTTGCGTTTCTCTCTCTGTTTTGGTTCAATAAATTTTTTGTGAAGGTTTTTGTATCTATTTGAATCTCGCTGCTATTAAGTAACTGTTCTGAGTAATACTGGAAAATTGAACTACAGAAGATCAAACGTACTTGAAATTTTCATCGTTGATGCTTCGAATAGTTTTTTCAAAAAAATTGCTCATCATTTCTGATATCGAATTGCGGCGAGATGTCTTTTCTCCTCTTCGTGATTTTTCTGGTTTTATTAAGTGCTAGAAATTGTAATTACTGATCATTTTCCACTTCTACTCTGTTCTCAGCAAAATGCAGAACGAGAATCCTTCCAATGATGGCCTCAACACCAGCACCGTCGATGCAGCTGCAGTCCCGTCCAGCAACGAAGACTATACTTTCTCTGATGCAACTTCACCACACTTGGCTGACAATCCATTTCTGTCACCTACCTCAACTTACCAATTCGATTCCTCTGAATTCATCCCCAACTTCTACTCAACTTTCTCTCGCAGCTCAAATTCCCCTTCCCTAACCTCCTTTGACGATACTGATGACCTCGTCACCGATCGTCGCCTCCACCATGCTAGCTACATTCTCGAGTACCAGCAACTCTACAATCGCTACACTCTCTGCCTAGCACATCTGCAGGAATCTATCAAAGAAGTCGAAGCTCTTCACCAGGAGAACGAATCTCTCCGACTAATTAACAGCGATTTGGATCGACGCCTGAGCCTCCTCACGCAGGCCACAATACAAAACTGTCTTCTCTCTGATTTCAATCGTTTTGGTATGGGAGTCAACCGAGATAATCAAATATCTGATTCCAGACCCCCGAACGCCAGGCAAGGGAACGTCGTGGAACCAAACCGGCCGGAGAGAAGGAACGCCGAACGAGTCTCGCTGCCAAAAAGCATTTCTGTCCGCTCGAGCGGTTATCTCAAGTTGAAAGCACAAGGTGGAAACAATGGAGGTCCTAGCCAGGCAAAAGCTCGGCAAAAATCTACGGTTCCACCCCTAACCGAATCTGTGAGTGAAACTATTCATTCCCCTTTCTTATTCATTTCTAAATAAAATTGGTTGGTTATGAATTATCATACGACTTCTTGATACGTATTTGGTTCGATTTCAGTTTCATCTAATTTGTCAACAATCAGCAATCCAGAATCTTTGCTTTATGAGTCAGTGCAGTGCAATATGATTGATAATTTGTTCTTTTTGTCCCTTTTTTTTTACTGGGGGTGTGGCTGTAGCAACAAAGAGTGTATGTTCCTGGAGGTAAGAAGGAAGAGGAGGCATTAGAGTTTGACGTTTACAACCAAGGGATGTTGAAGACTGAGCTTTGCAACAAATGGCAGGAGACCGGGAGTTGCCCTTATGGAGAAAACTGTCAGTTCGCTCATGGTATCACAGAGTTGCGCCCAGTTATTAGGCATCCACGCTACAAGACAGAGGTCTGTAGGATGGTCCTCGCAGGTGATATGTGCCCATACGGTCACCGTTGCCACTTCCGTCACTCTCTCACTGAGGAAGAGCGACGAACAGGTCCTGGCCTTTTCTGATGGCTCCATATATCTTCAATTGTTGTTTAGGTGTAAAACTGCAGTCCTATTTTCAATTTCGCATATTCGTAATTTGCCTAAATGCAATAAGATGGACAGATTTACACAAGTATTACGTGTATAAAATACTTGGACAGACAGGAAATTACGTGATGAGGATTATTTTGGAGGTGAAACCTGGCTACCTGCCCAAGTCACAACGCATTCACACTGCAAAAATAGGAAAAATGCGGACTAGTTCTCTGGAGTTGGAACTGGAGACATATATAGGGGAAGTCAAAATCTTTTGTTGGTTGTTCTATTATTTGGGGATGCTGTGGAGAGGAACTGTGCAACATACTTTTGTAGCTAATATTTCAAGTTTCGTGTACCAACTGTGGCAAGGGCATGGTGCAGGAGAATTAGATGTTTAAAATCTTGTAATGATCATAAACTGTTTTAGGCAGTAGTCTGTCCAATTGCAACTAGGTTTATGAAGGAGAGCTTTGCAGTGTTCAAATAAAATTGAAAAAATCCACTGGACTAAAAGTCTAACTAAACCGACTTGACAAAATTGATTTGCTTTTTTACCTCTTAACTTTGGTCCAGTTTTGATTCAGATAGAAAAATTAAGAAAATTGAACCAACAAATTGACAATATATAAATATATTCACTTCTAAAATAAATTCAAACGTTAAAATAGTTCCATATTTTATGGTTTGCCAAAAAAAGAAAAGCTGTACCAATTTAAAATGAAAGAGTTGTGGGGGGGGAAAAAACATGTATACTGATATATAAACCAAAATCTATTTCTTCCATTTTCTATTACCAATATACTCATTCATTCTTATTTTGACTTTTAAAAAATATGTAGTGTATAATTTCTTTTTCCTCTTGGTAAATTAGATTAGATAATATACACACATATATATAAACAAAAACAAGCTTATGGGAGCATTGAGTTCCCTGATAGTTCGTTACTGTGTGTAACCAAATTGTTATTGTAAAAATAATTTTCTTTCAAAAGTTTTTCATAAAATATTTTTTTTGCATACTGCATTTTTTGTAAATACTTGGGAATATATCAATATTCTAATATGGTCAAATATTTCTTCCCTAAGCAAGGAGCTTCAAATGTTTAATATTTTATGATTGAAAATTCATAATTACATCAAAAATTGATGATACAATTAATAGGAATACCCCATGTTCAATCATGATTGCCTCTGAATTCAATGGAATTTTTTCTGCTACAATTTTTTGTCCTTACATTAAAGTTAGAAGCTCAGTTAAATAGCTCATAAAATTTCAAATATCTTTCATGAATCCAACAATTGAGTCACTCAAAATTTGGGATGCCTTTCATAAATAAATCTTCTTAAACATTAGAATTGTAAATTCATTAGCGCTTAGTATTAACTAATACTAGTTCTAACTCAACAAAATGGAAATGTAAAGAGCATCATTTAAGAATATTCAAAACATAATCACTTGTACCTATAATAACATTTCACCAATTATTATTATGGAAAAATTATTATACAAATTTATTACCATTATTTTCCACTACACACAAAAAAAAAAAGGGGAAAAAAAAGTATTATCATAGTTCAAGAGGCATAATTAGCCAAACGGCCCTCATTTGTTTTCAATTAAAACCTATCGCAGTCGATTAATTTTAAATAAACCCTCTTAGAAATACCAAATGGTCAATTTCTTGAAACGCCTACATAACCTACCTCCAGACTAAGGGAAGAAGGTCTCAGATCACTGTAGTTCGAGCCCTTTTTGTGAAATCAGTTCCTGTACTTTGAATATTGTTTGATAATAAATTACCACAAAATCATCCAGAGTTTCCAATGACCAACGATTTGTTGCTTTCTGGAACCATGATTTACTTTGAGAGGTCGAATTCAAATGATTTAGCGTTGAATCGAGGGAGGAGATGGCAGCTCAATTTACCATCAAGCGGCAAGAAGAAAACTTCTTTCAAATTGTTCTCAGGTAGGTTTTTGCTTCTTTTCTGGTTAGTAGGAAATGTATTAGCACCAAATAAGAACATTGGAAAATCGTACAATTTTCACCCTAGATTGTATAGTCTGAAGACGAAATATGAAACGTGCAGAAATTGAACTTCGAATATTGCTATTGTGAGAATTTATGCTATTTACTTATAGTGTTTGTATTTGTTTATTGATCTTGTTGTTTTCCTTATTAACATTACATATTGCCGTCGGTTGCATAACACAGGTGTTTGCTGAACCAATTAGCTACTTAACGAAGGAAAATGTCACTATCACTTATCACATTGGAGAATAGCACAGTCCCCCAACACTCCTTGCGAAGATGCTCAAGAACAACTTGGACAGGTACAAATTTTAAGTTTACTATTTCATTTCTTTAATAACATATTTTAAAAGATAGATTGATTTTCATTTTGATTTTGAGATTACTATATATTTATATTACATTAGAGAATTTCACAATCCTTCAGTCAGTCCTTTTGAAGATGCTTATGAATAAATTTGTTTGTCCAAGTAAAATTTGATGTGCTTTACCTTGCTATCATTGTTAAAAGCTTTTTTTTTTTTTTGGTAAAACTGTAAATTACCATTAACCAAGTAGCATCATCCACTGGAATATGTAGATGCATCAGTCTTTCCTTTGTAAGCAATCTGCCTTGTAAAGCTAGCCGTACAATAAACCTATGCTTTGGCTGTGAAAGTGCAGTCCAGATGAGTTCTGCAATATTGAGCCTTCTCTTCTGCCCCAACATAGCATTTTAGCTCTCAGTAATGGAATACTGGCTATTATGAGTTAACTTATATCTCCCTTGGGTGTGCCATCTCTTTGTCATCTCCCTCAAAACATTAGTCTTCTTCCTATATACCAACTACAATCTTGAGGTGGTTGGTGAAATTGGTATCTGTCCTCATATACACACTATGCACCCACTTCACCCATAAAAAGTCCTTCTACTCTGGCAATTGCCAAAGTAATTTCCTAACAGAAGCAACATTCCAGCTTCTATTGTTTTTAATTTTAAGCCCCCCAATCTTCTTTGGAAGGCAGACCTTGTCCCGTGACACAAGTGACATTTTCCTCTTCTCCTCTGTGCTACCAGAGAGGTCCCTGCATTTCATATATCTACTGCTTTCAAAATATTCTGGGGAAAGATGAAAATGGACCCCCCGAAAAGCAATGAATAGAGAACAGAACTGCTTGAACTACCTGTAATCAACCAGCATATGACGACTGTTTTGAATACAGAATATTGATTCTACTAGTGATCTTATCAACTAACTGCTGGCATTCCCTATTTGTTCCATTTTTCAGCTGAAAGAGCCAAACCAAGATACTAATAGGAAAGGTGCCTTGAGTGAATCCAGTTAAAGCTAGCAGTTGTTCTTTGGTAAGTTCGTCAACACCAGCCAGAGTAATGCATGACTTCTCCATATTTACAACCAAACCTGTAACATCACTAAAATGTGATAGTGCTTCCATAGCTCTAGTTACTGAGTTAGTATTAGCTTTGCAGAAAAGATCATAAGTTCATCTGCAAAGATCAAGCCAGAAAGTTTCAGTTGCTTACACATGGGATGGTAATTAAAATTTGGAAGATATTGTTTTAAAGTTAGCATCACTGAAATCTGCTAGTGCCTCCATAACTCTAGTAATTTGAGTTAGTATTAGCTTTGCAGAAGATTATAAGATCATCTGCAAAGATCAAGTGGGAAAGCTTCAACTGCTTACACATTGGATAAAAATTAAAATCTGGAAGATATTGTTTCAAAGTTAGTATGATTGTCATTATAATTTTTAATGGACATTCTTTAGATATCAAAATATTTTAATAAACATGTTTATCAAGCTTGTTAAAGTAGATTAGCTAAGCGATTTATTCTTCATATTTTGCACCAGCATCAGTTAGTGGTGATGCTGAGGCAGAGCAACAGTATTAGCATATATCTTCTTATACCTACGTTTAGTTCTCAACTTTTTTCTTGTTTCTGAATTGAATGATTTTATTGCTTATTGACCATAAAGAATAGTGCTAGAATATCCACTTTGTTGAAGCAAAAAGATACTCATGGTATTACTGTTCACATCATAATTATGCCAAGCTTTAATGCCTTGACAGGTTTATGTTTGAAACATAAACCACATTGTAGTGATAACTGATAACAGTGTTTTTTGTGTCTATGAACTTCGCGGTGGCATTGTTCTGTGTGCATTAAACCTGTCTTAGCAATTTCTGTGTTTAATTGTTGTGAGCTACATTATGCTCCTTTGATGTAAAATAAGAAAAGCATGAAGCAAAAAAGAGAACACAAGCAATGTCGGGTACATGCCTGTTTGCAGCAGCGGGCTACACTCATCTAGTAAATATTTAGAACCCACTTAATTAGTTTGGTTTTTGTTTGAGTAAAAACTGAGCTAAACCTAACCATGAACACCCTAAATACATTGTGTTTTAATTCTCAAGTTGAGCTGATCACATAACTGGATAAATGGAGACAGATCAAGTTGTTTTCCCATTCTCTCTCTCTTTTTTGTGGTGGAGGGTGGGGGCTGTATGTGTAACCGTAACTGTTTAAGAGATTTTCCTGGTATCCTTTGCTTCTGTAGTGTAAAAAACAATTTATTTCCCTCTACCTATTTTATTCCATAAATTACTCCAGTAAAATACTAGCACAAGGCAAAATTTATTAGAGCTTTTCTATTGCTTAGTTTTCCGGTAATGAAATTGTGTTTCTTCATCTTAAACATATCATAGATGGTCACACGATTATAAAAAGAATGGAAAGGGGCCAAAAATATCCCCAACTTTAGAAAAATGGCTTACAAATATCCTCCATCCACCTTTTGGTCTAAAAATACCCTCAAACTAATATCCTAAATCTGAAAGGTTTTTGCAATTTAAAGCCGTATGGCTTATTATGATTGACCACATATATTACTTGATTTAAAAATGAAACCCGGACACTTTAAACTCAAACTTACTGACCCGTTTGATTGAGTAGACTTGTTGCTTTTACATGTTTCATACCCTAATCAAGAGCGTCAACTTGAATTTTGAATTCTTCATCAGAAAGGAAATAACACAACAGTTTGAAATTACTAACTCTAGTCTCTAACTGCTGATGCTTACAGCGAATCAATTACAATTCAAACTCCCAGTATATATATGAAGAAAGGGGAAATAACTACTAGTCCTCCGTACGAAGTCATGTAATTGTAAGCAGTGGTGAATCTAGGCTCTCTACAATATAATGCACCACTAAAGAAAGAAGGGAAAAAAATGTATTCAGAGCCAGTTTCAATTGGCTTATATTAGGTGCCGAAATAACTTTTACATAGTTTTGGAATGTTTGGATCGTAAAAAATTGCTTATAAACGCTTGTTTTTAAGCCAAAATATAAAAAATAAGTCAAACATAATAAGTTAGAATGTCTAACTTATGGCTTTTGGCTGATAAATCATAAGTCAAAAGCCAATCCAACAGGCTCTTAGTGGGAAATGATCCCGAATTCTCGTGTAAATAACTCAATCTTCAACCAAGTGCACTATTTAGTGTTCTTATAGCATGAGTGCAGTAGATAATATGCTTCTAAATTTTAGAAAATATATACATAAAATACCTAGTTTTATGGGGAAACCACAGGCTAATGTGCCCCAAATTTTCCCTATAAATTGCCCTTGTTAGTCAGATAGGAATAGAATTGCATGTGTAGAAATTGCCACTGTAGAAAACCATTTGCATGGCTCAAAAAGAAAAAAAAAAAACAAGATACTTGAGATGGTAGGGAATGCAATTACTAGTGTAGAAAACAATTCACTGAACTGGTACAATTTGCCCTTGAGAAATGTTAATGTAGTGTAAAAAATGACTACAATTTGCTTTTAGAGAAAGGGGTCAGATTAAATAGGTCAGCAGGTTTGGGTTTAAAAGTGAGTGGATTTAATTTTCAAATTATGTAGTATATGTGGCCAATCATAATAAACCATGTGACTATTTTAAATTGCAAAACCCCATCAGATTTAGAGTTTTAGTTTGAGGAATTTTTTTGAGCCAAAACTATAGGTTGGGGTATTTTTAGTCCCCAAGGTAGATGGAGTGTATTTGTGAGCTATTTTTCATACGTTGGAGGTATATTTGGCCCTTTTCCGTAAAAAGGAAGATCAAAACAGAATTTTGTTTCATTTCTTCTTTATTTTTCTTTGATGAATGGGGTGCCTCCATTTGCAAGCTACTCCTCAGGTCAAAAATCTAGAGCATGTCAAATAAGCAGTTATTGTTCCGCACATCTTCAAAAAGAAATCTAATCAATGGTTAAATGAAGGATCATTTCCTTATTAATGATGAATATATTTTAGAACTAATTCTAATAAATACAGACCTTAACGGCAACTTCAAAATTAATGCTAGTAGTTCTCCAGGGGTGGGGGTGGGGGGTTACGGCATGAGGTTCCTGCTATTTAAAGGTTCTTCTTCTCTAGATATGATCAATCTGGAGAAGAAGTGGATTTTGATAGTTCATTCATGGGACTCCCAAAATCCTCATCAGCACAATCTTCAGAAATGCAAAGATCGATTTGTATGCATAGCTCCATGCCAAGTGACAAGAAAATTCAGCAGGTAATCAATACAATAATGTCTTTCATGAGAAATTTCTCACATGTAGCTACCATTCTCATATAAGCTGATGAGATTTATCCCTTTGGTTTCCTTGCATATCTAGGATGAAGATGAAAGGAACCCAAGGTTTATGCAATTGCAAAAAGAAAAACTCTCCTTTTTTTGGAAGCAACAAAAGGAAGAAATTCTATGTTCAGGTAGTTTTTGGCTCTTCACAAATATTTACCTAAAGAGACCACTGATATGTACCTATCATGCATAATCTAAAGATATTCTTGAACTTTTGGACCTTTTTAAGACCATCCACGGCCCTCACATTGTTAATTTTCTTAGAAATATCTCCAATCATTGCATAAAGATGTGTCATATATGGAAATTTCGCAATAGTACATATGTTGCACATTTTTGCTTCCACCTCTCACGACACACTCATATGCAGGCTGTCTTTAAAACCAATACTAGAATCATAAAAATCAGAGAAACAATTTCTTAGTGAAAGATCTTTTTTTCTCCCTCCGTTTAAAAAAGAATGAACCCTTTCCTTTTTGGCAACATTTTTAGTTTCAGCTTTCCATGTAGTATGTTTAAAGCCACAAGATTAAAGGACATTTTTGTTCATTTAACGCAACTTTAATTTAGAATGATAAAATTGAAAAGTCTTCTTTATTTTTTTAAACTTTGTGCCAAGTCAAACCAGGTCATTCTTTTTTAAATTGAGGGAGTGCTTTTTAACAGATAGAGGGGTTTGTGTACTTTGCTGCTGTTTTTTCCTGTTGATTTTACTTTTATGCAGCCGCTTCATTTTAACTGTAGATCCAAAGAGAAAACATGAGCTGCCCATCTCAAGGATCAAACGTGCAATGAAGTCAAATGATCAAGTAAAGGTATGTTCATGACTTTGACTTATTCCATTGACATTAGCCATGGTCATATTTTTTAATTTATTTTATTTTCTCCATTTGCTATTAGTTGGAACTTGAAACATTTGAGTTACTACTTGTCTTATTAACTTTTCTTGATCTGTTGTCTCTAACTGGGGAGTGGATACTTAAAATTTCTAACCTTTATTGGGAATGAGTAAATTCAGATGGTTAGCGCACATTCCATGGTTTTGTTTTCGAAAGCAATTGAGATGTTCATTCTTGAGCTCACCCTTCGTGCGTGGATGCAAGCTGATCAAGTCAAATGTCAAACTTTGAAGCGTAATGACTTTGCTAGGGCCATTAGGGACGAGGAGCTTTTCGATTTCCTCGCTGACATCGTCCCACTCCAGAATCACAAGGTTGGTTTATATATTGGTATATCTTCCATTATGACTTCCTGAGATAAATTAATTATTCTTAGTAAATAATTTCATTTGCTATTTTGAAAAACTTTGAGACCTTGAATACAAGAAAAATGACCTAAAAGTCTATGAGGTGATTAAACTTCATAAATGTGCACTTGTACTTCCTGCGAAATACTTTGGCTATATGCTTACGTGATATTATTACGTTTTAGAGTGTCAATTTTCTTTTCTCTTAGAGTTTTTCAAATATTTTGAATCCTAAAATTTTATGGAGAAGTTCTTTTTACATAGTCTCAGAATATCTACAGTTTGTTTCGATGAAATTGAAGAGTTAAAAAGTTCAACTTCAAAAGATAATATCTTAACCTTGTATTTGAATCCTGTAATGTGTAATTATGTTTTAGTTTGAAGTACTAAAATAGCACTAGTTACAGAACCAATTTCAGGTGGAAGAAGCAAATGATGACCAAGGAAATGAATTTTATGTTGCTTATCAAATGATTCAGCCTGATAACATTCCAGTAAGTAATACTGACTTTCGACACTACATGTATAAACTATCTTGAAAACCTCCAGTTGCAAGAGCAGTAGTGTATTGTTTATCTAGGCTATTTGTTGGTGCTGATTATCCGTAAAAAACTATGAGTTGATTAAATTTCTTAAAGTTGTTCTTGTACTTTATATGTTTCATATGATACTATCAGTATTGAGAGAGAAACAGATTTCTTCTGTCTACCTATTTTGAATCCTAATATTTTCATTTAAATTCTATTCGGTACTTTTTACGTAGTCTCAGAATTATGTAAATTTATTTTGATAAAATTTAGGGTCAATATTCAAATTTTACTGATAGTTAAATATTCTGATCCTCCTATTCGATCTATCCCAGCACAAATTATTGAGCATCTATTGGCTATCTTACAGTTTCAAGTACTAAAATAGCACTGACTACAGTACCAGTTTCAGGTGAAGGCGGCAAATAATGCCCAAGGAAATAAATTTCACCCGGCTAATCAAATGGTTCAGCCTCATAACATTCCAGTGAGTGATTGTGACTTTAAACACTACATGAGTAAATACCTAGTAAACTTTATTCCAAATAACAGTAGCATATTGTTTATCCTGGGTACTTTCTAGTGTTGTTTATCCTAAAAATGAATGAGGTACAGTATCTGCTCTTATCAATTCAATATCCGATACATGGGCCATTGGTGCATTTGATATTTTAAAAAATCAGGGGGAAGACTCGCTAAGGTAGGTTGCTACCTGGGTCTTCAAACCACTGCCTAGTGGTTGCATAACAAATCAGGATTGGTGGACATCCCACCCCTTATACATAAAGAAATTTAAACTTCATAAAATGTTTATATGATATTATTACTGCTTAAAGAGAGTCAAAACAATCTATTGGCACTGCCTCTTTTGTATCCTGAAATATTGTAACTTAAATTTTATGGAGTAGTTACTTTTAAATAGTCTCTCTATATGTAAATTTTGTTCAATCAAATAGAAGTCAAAGCTCAACTTCACACATGGAATTCCATGTTTTGTTCCTTGTATTTGAATCCTGTGATGAATTTGGAATGTTTATCAAGTATCTTATAGTTTAAATTACTAAAATAGCAATAGCTGCAGCAGCTGTACCAATTTCAGGTGGGAGGGGAGGCAAATGATGGCCAAGGCAATGGATTTGACCCAACTTATCAAATTGTGCAGCCTAATAATTTTCCGGTGAGTTATAATGACTTTCAGTACTACATGTGCACTTCATCACAATTGACATTAGCTTGCTATTTATCTAGGCTAATTTTTTGGTGTTCATCTTTTTAAAAAAACCCAAAAAAACTATGAGGTGATTTAAACTTCATAAAGTTGTACTTGTACTTCCTGCAAAATACTTTCTCTATGTATTTTATATGACTCGATTACTACTCAGAGAGTCAAACTGATTTTTTTCCTCGGTAGCTTTTGAATCCTAAACTGTTGTAATTTTAATTTTATGGAGTTGTACCTTTTTTGCAGTCTCAAAAAATGTGAATTTTATTTTAATCTAAATGAATAGTCAGCGTTCAACTTCACACAGATAATTACATATTTTGATCCATGTATTTGAATCCTGCCATGAATTTTGGAACATTTGTTAGTTATCGTATTGTTTAAAATACTAAAATAGCACTAGCTACAATGTCAAGTCAGTGTGCAACTTCACATGGATAACTACATATTATGGTCCATATATTTGAATCCTTCCGTGAATTTTGGAACATTTGTTAGTTATCTTACGGTTTACAATGCCAATTTCAGGTGCAGGCGGTGGCAAATGATGGCCAAGGAAATAAATTTTACCCAATTTATCAAATGAGTCAACCTAATAACATTCCAGTGAGTGTTGTTTGTCCAGGCTAATTTGTTGGTTTTGTTTATCCTTGAAAAAGTCTATACGGTGATTCAAACTTCATAAAGTTGTACTTGGACTTCCTGCAAAAATACTCCCTCTATATATTTTATATGACATTATAACTATTTAGAGAGTCAAACTGATCTTTTTTCCTGTCTACCTATTTTGAATTCTAAAATATTGTTATATTAATTTTATAGAGTTGTACCCTTTTTGTCGTCTTAAAATATATAAATATTGTTCAATCTAAATGAGGAGTCTATGTTCAACTTCACATGGATAACTACATATTATGGTCCATGTATTTGAATCCTGCTGTGAATTTTGGAACATCTTTAATCATCTTACAGTTTGAAGTACTAAAATAGCACTAGCTACAGAGCCAATTTCAGGTAGAAGAGGACGCAAATGGTTGTCAAGGAAATGAATTTCACCTGTCATATCAAATGGCTCAGCCTAATGACATTCCAGTAAGTGAAACTACCATGTAAACCTTCATTCTAACGGTTTGTTTATCTTCATCCCCAAAAAATAAAAGAAAATTCAACACTTGCTAAGAAATGAGAACTAGCACAACCTAATATTTTGATGTTATTTATGTAGGCTTCTTTCATCAGTACCAGAAAGCCAGCGCCTCTCATGCCACCACCTCTGATTAATTCATCTCCTGAAGCGGAGTTTAACATTGATGAGTTTTTAGTGGACAATGAGGAGGACCTTTAAAGTACTGAGTTAAACTAATATCTATTTCTTCAGTAGTACCATTTTCCGTTGTTTGGTGTTTAGCCTTTTCAATAGGCCATCTTTTAGACGCTATAATTGGCCGAATAAAAACAACTATTGTGTTTTAGAACTTACTGCTGAAAAAATGCAGTGTTAAAAATGTTGTGTTTTAAAACTTGCTGCTGAAAGAATGCAGTGTGCAATACGCACTTCAATGAGAGGTGAATTAAGTCATTTTGTTCTTCTTGTTGAAACATGCTTGCTTCTGGAGATGTTGATCCAATGTTCTTTGTATGGGTCCATGTGCTGTTTTTCTTCTCAGCCATGATTGAATCCATCATCATTCTTTACCTGTGTATTTACCTTTTAACAGTGTTGTGAAAGGCGATCGCTTTGTCGCCAATGGTGAGAGGCAAGGCGACCCTTCATTGCCTTTTAGCTTTGTGGTGAGGCGATGTTCAAAAGGCGACGCCATAGCGACAATGATGACAAAGGCGAGAGGCAACAAATGTGAGAAAGGCATTGCCTTTTATATTTTCTTTTAAAAAAAACGACTAATTTAGATTGTTTTGAAAGTTAAAAGTTTAATTGTAGGGTTTTCTTTTCAAATTTGCACAGTTGTACTCTTAGTCTTAGACTGCGACTCCAACTAAATGACTCGACTAGAATTCTCCAGCGACCAATCAAACTTTTTTGGAGACTCCAAAATCCAGCAAATAAATAAAACTTTTCTGGAGACTCCAAAATCCAGCAAATAAATAAAACTTTTCTGGAGACTCCAAAGTCCAACAAATACGCATTTCTTCTTGTCTTCTTCAGATTTCATCAACTTGTGTTTCCTTTTTCTCCTTCTTCACACTTTAGAGTTACTTCTACCTTTGTTCTTTTTCCTGACTATTGACTTTGATTTTGTTTTTTCCTCATTCAAGTTTTAGACTTTTGGTATCTATTTTCAATTTTTAAATTGAAATATTTGCTAATATGTTATTGATATTGAGATTTTGATTTGTTATATGTACAATGAAATATTTTAATTTTTTGGTATTAATTGATGTTGTACTTCAAAAAGACGAGCATCTCGCTGCTCGCATCGTCTTGTGGCGAGGCAGACTCTTGTCGTCTTTCGCCGTCCAAAACACTGCTTTTAACTTTATTTGGGTGATTTAGAAAGCTGTGAATCAAGGTCGTGGTAAGAAGATAATAGTGAGATAAAAGTAATACTAGAATTTTGAGATAATTAATTTTGGATAAGTTATTTGATAATATAATCTCAATTAAATGTATGATAAATTTATTCAAAAATTATTTCTCGGATTAGTTATTATTTATTCCTCATATCAAATGGGTCCTTAGTTTCTAGTTTATTCTTGTTATTAATTACAATCATTTCTCAATATATATATTTTAAAATATTAATTTTTTTATTCAAAAATGATATAATAAAATTATTATTTTATTTATTGCTCTTTAAAAAATATTAAACAAGTAAAAAAAAGAAATAACAGGAAATTAATTAGGGATGGTTTCAAATATACACAATAAAATATTTAGTTTATAATAAATATAATCATGTTTTATTTATATACAAGAATGACTAAAAATCATTGAAAGTATACATTGACTATACATTAAATATAGTTTAACTATGTATGAAGTTTATAGTGACGAATTCAATCTTGATCAACTCAAAATTACATTTAAATAGTCTCAAATTTTAAATATAAAATTTTATTGATAATTTGAACTTTTTGGTATATAGTTCACTCAAAATAATTCATGTTTACTATATTTAAAAAAACTAATGATGAAGATGAAAAATAACGATTAAGAATGAGGAGGAAGGAAAGAAAGAAAAAGAAAAAAAAGTCATTAATGATTAAAGTGAAAGAAAGCAGTGAAAACTACTAGAGCGGTTCAAAATCAAATCAAAATCGATTATTTGAATCGAAATTTTTTTATTAATTTATCGATAATGGGTTATTGGTTTAGCAATTTTGGTAACAGTTTAATTTTTTTTAATTATTGGGATACCGATTCTTATCGATTTTAGATTTTTTCTTAACGGGTTAAATAATTATATTTGTACTATTTGGTATATAAGTCCTTGATAGTTTTATATTTTTATTTTTTATTGTCTCAAACTTTCAGTTATTTTGCAATGAATAGAATTTAAATTTGAGCAAAATGTAATTTGTTAAATCATGTATATGATTCATTTGATTTATTACCTTATTTCTAAGTAATTTCTAATAAAAAAACTTTTTTATCAAATCTTAACAGTTAAAATAACCAAATCACTAACAATCAATAATCAACATTTTAATGCACTCTTTTTGTGTAATTAATCCCATTAATTAATTATGCATGAATCTCGTGAATGTTCCTGTGGAAAATGTGTGGTCAGTGAGAGCCAGACGACTGAGCCCACATCTGAACAATTAATACTTTTTGACTAGCTTTATTTGCACGTTTTACATGTGAATAGTCCCTCTCTTTAAGCAATTGTTATTACAAAATAAATAAAATGTATACTTCTATAAATTTAGCTATTGATTCTTTTTTGAAACTTTACCATACTTATTAGACATTTTTCAAAAAGAATTAATTTTAAGATAAAATAAAAAATAATTTAATTAAATTTATAAATGGACAAGTAATATAAAATGGAGGGAATAATATTATTCCCCTCTAGTAGTCTCCACGTTGCTAATTATTGGTTCATTTACACTAGGTTTGAAGAACAATTGTGAAAATCAAATTTCAAAAACATTTGAAACTTTTATATAAGACGTGTCATGAGCATTTGAAAAATAACAAAAAAAAGTTTTCATTTTTCTCATTTTATTTCAAATTATTTATTTAAAAAAAAAACGATAACTACCCTAATTTGTATTAACGGTCAAGCACACTTAAATATTATTTTTATTTTTAAAAATATAATTACTTTTTTGCTTTTTGGATACACTAACCCGTGACTTGTCCTTTTGATTCCTTTGAAATCTTAACCCATGACTCTTCTTCCATCTATAAAAATATTCTCTTCCCGTTCCTTTCGTAAAATATATAAGAATAATATTAAATAAAATAAAAATATTAAAATAAGTAATACTAAAATTAGTTATGTTGAAAAGAATTGTATTCTCTATTTGATTTGATTTATGAATGATAATTAAATATTTAATCATACTTATCTTTGTATTAATAATCATTATATTGTTAATATCATGATTTATTTGTCTATAATTGGCTTTATATCTTTTTTTAGAAATAACAATGAATATATATATATTAGTTGACTTGGAAAATAATTTTGTAATTAATGTTAAAAATATATAAAAATAAAAATAAAATATTTAGTACAATAAATGAGTAAAAGTTTATGGTGCATCGGATGGTTCTCCTCCTTTAACCAGAGGGTCTCGAATTCGAGCCCTGAGTATTGAAATTTTTTTTGATAGAGAGTGCTTCCTCCCGAATGGGATCCTACGCGTCACAAATTCGAAATAATCGAGCTTCAATGTGGACATCGGACACCGAATGAGAAAATAAAAATAAGGGTAAAAGTCTATAAATAGGTGGAGAAAGAGAGAGCTCCCCCACTCAAAAAACAACAAAGAAAACCAGGTGCAGATGGCTCTTCACAAAGTTAGTTTCCTTGCTTGCCTACTTGTTCTTGGTAAGATTTTCCTTTTTCTTCTTTGATACATATAAATTTAGTGTTGTTTTTCCTTAATATTAGAGTTCTATATATGTTTATTGTAGGGACATTTCTATTTGTGGATCATGTTGATGCCAAGGCTTGTACGAGAGAATGTGGTCATTTTGGGTATGGAATATGCCCACGTTCAGAAGGAAGTCCAGAAAAACCTATATGCACTAATTGTTGTTCAGGTTTTAAGGGTTGCAAATATTACAATGCTAAAGGAGATTTTATTTGTGAAGGTGAATCTGACCCCAAAAAACCAAATGCTTGTACTTTGAACTGTGATCCACAAATTGCTTATTCAAAATGTCCGCGTTCTAAAGGAAAGATTTTAATTAAACCTACTGGATGCACTACCTGTTGCACTGGCTACCAGGGTTGTTACTATTACAATCAAGCTGGAAAGTTTGTCTGTGAAGGAGAGAGTCCTGAACCTAACATAACTTCTTATGTCTAATTAATCATCTATTAGTAATGCTAATCTCTGTAATGTGGACATAATTGGAGTTGTTTTCCATAAGGTGTCCAAGAGTTTAATGAAGCACTAGTTTCATTTTAATGGTTAGTTTACTTACGCTTTGTTTGGACTGTGTTGTGTCGTGCCGCATCGTATGTATTGATTAAATAAAAAAGTATTTGAAAAGATTGTATTGTTCTCCGTTATTATATAATGTTATACATTCATAATTTGAATAATAAACTTAAAAGAAATTGTAGGATATGATTTGAGCTATTATGAAAAGGTAGAGTAAATGACAAAATAAGATTATCAAATAATAAATAAAGACAAAAATGAGAAGAAAATATTAAGATAACTATGTGATCACATCAAATCAGCCGTTACATAAAATAAGTTTTTTCGTCATTATTTAACGATGGAATTAGCGGAGCCACCTCTGACAAAAAATTATACTATTTTTATATGGTAAAGATAATTATATATATAATAAATATTGAACCTCCTTCGATCAGTTGGTGTGTCTAATTTTTAAAATTTTGAACTCTCTTAAAAAAAATTCTAGCTCCGCTACTGACAATGAATTTAAACGATCTAATAGAATAAAATTTAACTAACAACTAATACAAACATTATAATTAGACTAAGAATACAACACAACACAACGAATAATAATCATTCAAACAAGGTGTCAATTTACTTGACATTTCAAAGTCAAAAGTGCAGCAACCTATATAAGACAAAGATGTTAGGCATTGTTTGTTTGCGCTGAAGAAGGTATTAATTTTTATTATTGAAAATATGTAATTACTCTGTGCTTTTATACGTAAATCTATGTATACTTTAATCGTTTATTGTAACGGCAAAATTAAAATGAGAATTAAACAATTAAAAATATATATGTGAACAATTAAAAACAATTAAAGGTATGACATTTGTGAACCGTTGGATCAAAATAGTCTGAAGGTTGAGATTGATTGGTATTTATTGTGAGTGAGAGGAACATGGATTGTGTTTCTCCATTTTAATGACGTGGCTAATTTTGCTTGGAGAAAAAGGTATGGCAAGGATTGCGGAGTTGGTATAGCATTTGTATAATTTACTATACAATTCACAGCTTTGGTATAGTGTTTGTATAATTCGCTATACAATTCGTAGCTTTGGTATAGTTTTTGTATAATTCGCTATACAATTTGTAGCTTTGGTATAGTGTTTGTATAATTAGCTATACAATTTTCAGTGTGTGTATATTTCACTATACAATTTGATTCGCGCACATTTGTATAAATCGCGTAAATTATACAAAACTCAAATTGTAATTACAACTAGATGTTTACCGTGAACCATTATTAATTCAAACTATAACTATATTAACTAGTATATGTTTGTTTATCCGCATAACTTTTTCATTTTTAATTGGTTTAGATTAAACGTTTTTCCAATTTTTGTTTTATTAAATTAATTAACGATTGCTTCTTTGTAATAATTAATCTTCCAAAATATGTACGTATATGAACTATAGAACTATTTAGTATACACATTTGGGTTAAATAATGTAGTGAAAATGATTATTTTGAGTAATAATTGTAACAATAGAGTTGAAAGAAAAAAAAGTGTGGATGACTTTCAACAAATGCGTCTTTTTGCATAATTCTATATGTATCTATAAGATTGAGTATGAAATTCTGTTTACTCACTTTAAATTGAGTATCTGATTCCCTCCCTTTCCTGCTAGGATTGGAAATCCTGTCTTTTACATATTCATACGATTAAGTCCTTGGGTTAGTGAAGACTCAACGTATCTTTGTATAATTTTACTATAGAAACAGATTAATTATATTTAATTAAAATATTTGATAATGAGATAGAAAGTAGTACTTTTTTTTTGTTGAAATTTATTGAAATTGATATTAAAAATAGGTGAATTTATTTTTAGTAAATTATTTATGCCTAATAAGCATATTTAAATTGATTGGACTCTCATATAGGAATCAAATCCTTGATCAGGCAGCATCCCAAATCAAAGTTGGAGTCAATCCTCGATTATGATCTTGATTCAAAGTTGAGTTGAGTCTTGCTTTGGAATCAAGTTTGAGAGTTGGGTCTCAAATCATGTTTGAATTATGTTTTGGGTGGAATTGCATTTCAGGTCTCATAATTGAATCAGAATCTAATTTGAGTTTTGCAATTAAGGCGTGATTTTGAGTCAAAGATAGGGTGAGGATTGAGGGGTAAGAGTCAGTCGTGTGATAAGATGATAGACTGAAGTGCCCAGGGTCGAGTGCTAGGTGAGTGACGTTTGAAATTTATATATTTGAAAACTATATAAAAAGTACTATAAGTCACAACAATAGATCGTTGAAGATATTTAAAAATTATATGAAAAAATAATAGTGAATAAAGACTTGTATGAATCTCGAAATTCAAAAGTGTCACATAAATTGGGACGAAAAATATGTAATTACAAATATTTCCTCAAACTAATTATTTTTTACATATTGTTGCTGTATTATTTATCACAATTATACATATTTTATATTTACCGCAAAATAAATCTTATGCACATTATTATTCATTATAAAAACAAGCGAAAAGTATAAAAAACACATCTAAACTATCTTCTTTCTTTAGTTTTATATCTAATCTATGACTTATTAATTTGAAAAACATACCAACGTGTCTAATACACTTGTTGTTCTGTTGCAGAAAACCTTGCCACATAAATAAAATATTTCACCTTGATAAAAATAAAATAAACTATTAATATTATTTAATAAAAAATAATAATTAAAGTATTACTATCCTAAAAAAAAAAAAAGAAGAAACCATCTATTTAACTCAGGTACTCCCAGGCGAACCAAACGATTAATTTTAATTAAACCCTCCAAGGACCGTGAACGATAATTAGTACATCCTCTTATGGTGTTCTTGAAATCATCATCCGATGATATTTTGCCGGAAAGTTCGTCAAGAATTTGCAATGAAAAAGGATTTGGTGCTTTCTTGAACTTGTTTGTGATGATTGACTTGGAGAAGGCGAAGACAAATGGGGTTGCGTTGAATCGACGGACGAGATGGCACCTGAAGTTTAACGTCAAACGGCATGAAGAAAACTTATTCTTTCACATTAGGGTTTGCTTCTTCTTTTGAGGAGTAATTCTTTTCTGTTCAGTAGGAAAATCTTTGACTGTAATTGTGTACACTGAACCTAAATACAATGTTCTGAAGAACTATGGAACGTGCATAAATTTTTATCTGCTTGGGTTGGCAAGTCACAATATTGAATATTATCTTGAAGTTTTAAAGAAAGCTCTATTTCACATCGTAAAGTGGCTTGTGACGATCATCAAAGGAGTACATATTTTCCTAGGTAATTTAACTGAGATATTTATGGAGCTGGCCAAGAAAATCCCAATTTCCATTTGCTGCATTTCAACTTTATGGTAAAAAAACCTAGAAAATCCCAATTTCCATTAACTTGAAGCATGATTATTTATCCTGTCAATCCTCAAGCAAAGGAACACATTCCTCGTTTTTGAGATGTCTAGATAAAGCCCCATGACCCACCTGATAACCCTTTTCTAGATATTTGAACTCCTGTAGGGGTAGATCTATTTTCAAGTACTGATATTGTGAGAGTTCATGTTATTTGATTAATGTGACTTCAATGTATTTGTTATCTTATTTTTCATGATCTTGATATTTTTTTCCTTATTAACATTATTATGTATTACCATATACTGCATAACACGTGTTTGCTGATCCAACTAGATACTTAACAAAGGAAAATGCTGTCATTACATTGGAGAATAGCACATTCATTCGTTTATCCTTGTGAAGATGCTGAGGAAAAACTTGGACAGGTCCAAATTTATGTTTGCTATCTCATTTCTTTGATAATATATTTCAAAAGTTTGTATGATTGTTATTTTGATTTTGAAATCACTTTATTACATTAGAGCGTTGCACAATCCTTCAATCGTTCCTTCTGAAAGTGCTTAAGAATAAATTGGTCAGTCCAAATCTAAGCTTGATGTGCTTTACCTTGCTTTCATTGTTTCTTCAAGTTCATATGGTTGTCATTATTATTTTTGATGGAAATTCTTTAGACATCAAATGTTTCACTAAACATGTTTATCAAGCTGGTTAAAGTAGATTAATTAATTGATTTGTTCTACATTTTTTTCACCAACATTAGTTGGCGGTGATATCGAGGCAGAGCATTGGTGTTAGCATCTATTTTCTTATACCTTTGTTTAGTTCTTGACTTCTGTCTTAATTCTGATTTGAATGATTTTATTGCTTATTCACCACAAAGAATAGTGCTAGACTCTACACTTCTCAGCCTCACTTGTGGGATTTCACTGGTTATGTAGTTGTTGTAATTTTTCGGGTGTAGAATTATGTTTCTTTTTTCAGGAGTAGAATTCTGTTTACATAATTTTGTGGAAGTGCATATAACTTCCATGTTAAATTTGTTGTCTGTGAACTATTATCCCCAAGATTATGAAAGTTTTTGTTGTCACTTAAAGACGAAGAAGAATAGTGAGTAACAATACATTGAAGTGTTGGTGGGAGAGTGATCATATTTACAGGAATTTTATATGGACCATGATCAATCAACTTGGGTGGTGGACGCAGTTCTTTTCGCAAACAACAAAGTAGATATATTTTTTTTAAATTCTAAAAAACAATATTTACAACTAACGTTAGAAATCCTTAACTTAAACTTATCATAGATGGTCCCATGATTATAAAAAGCATGACATAATTTCAACTTACCTTAAATAAGAGTGTGCGGAGAACTCGAGTTAGGATAGAAGGTTACCAAGTAGTAGAGCATGGTCTCACTTATCCTTCTATACTAGTAGTCGTAGCATTGCTGCTGACAAGACTCTCTGTTGCTTTTTGTACTTCGACCATCAAATTATTTTGTTCTAGTTAATATGCAGAACGTTTTATCATGTTTTATATTGTATTTGCCATTGTCTCTTTATTTCCAGTATTTCCTTTTCGCGATCTGCTTTGAACCGTTTTTTCTCGAGTTGAGGGTCTATAATATGGTGTAGTGGTGAATCTATAGTATGGAACTAGTCCTCTGTGCGAAGTCATGTAATTGTAAGCAGTGACAAATCTAGAATTTCTACAATGTGGTGCATCCACTGAAAAAAGAAGGGGGAAAAATGTATTTAGAGCCTGTTTTGATTGGCTTGAAGAAGTGTTAATGTAGTGTAAAAACTAACCACTATTTGCCTTTAGAGAAAGGGGTCAGATTAAACAGATCAGCAGATATGGGTTTAAAAGTGGGTGACAATTTTCAAACTATGTAATATATGTGGCCAATCATAATAAGCTATGTGACTATTTCAAATTACAAAACCCATCAGATTTAGAGTGTTAGTTTGAGGGGTATTTGAGCCAAAAATATAGGTTAGGGTATTTTTAGACCACAAGGTAGATGGAGGGTATTTATGAGCTATATTTCATACGTCGAAGGATTTTTGGCCCTTTTTCGTAAAAAGAAAGACCGAAACAGAATTGTTTCATTGCTGCTTCTTTTTTTTTTTGATGAATGGTGTGCCTCCATTTGGAAGCTACTCGGCAGGTCAAAAATCTAGAGCACGTCAAATAAGCACTTATTGTTCCGCACAACTTCATAAAGAAATCTAATGAATGGTCAAATGAAGGATCATTTCCTTATTAATGACGAGCATATCTTAGAACTAATCCTAACAAATATGGACCTTAACAACGACTTCAAAATTAATGCTAATAGTTCTCTCGGGGAGGGGGGGTGTGCATGGGTTCCTGCTATTTAAAGGCTCTTCTTCTCTAGACATTATCAATCTGGAGAAGAAGTGGATTTTGATAGTTCATTCGTGGTTCAGAAATGCAAAGACCGATTCGTATGCATAGCTCCATGCCAAGTGACAAGAAGATTCAGCAGGTAATCAATACAATAATGTCTTTCATGAGAAACTTTTCACATGTAGCTACCATTTTCATATAAGCTGAGATTGTCCCTTTGGTTTCCTTGCATATCCAGGATGAAGATGAAAGAAACCCAAGGTTTATGCAATTGCAAAAAGAAAAACTCTCCTTTTTCTGGAAGCTACAAAAGGAAGAAATCCTACATTCAGGTGTTTTTTGGCTCCACAGATATTTACCCACAGAGACCATATTTGAGGATATTTTTGAGTTCTGGGCTGTTTTAAAGACGAGCTACGGCCCTCACATACATTGATTTTGTTAGAACTATCTCCAGTCATCACATAAAGATATGTCATGAATGGAAATTTTGCAATAGTACATATGCTGCACATTTTTACATAGCACGTCGACCCAACCTTATTCCTGCTGAACACTTTTTAAATCAACAACATACCCAGTGGAATTCCACAAGTGGGGTCCGGGGAGGGTAAAATGTATGCAGACCTTACCAACTACCTCATAGATCAGCAAGCGTGTTGCACACATTTCTGCCACATCATCAGCGAGAGTGTTGCACACATTTCATAATTTAGATGGTTATCAAAAAATGTCAAATAGGTATCAGGTTTAACTAGTAAAGGTGTTTAGTAGGTAGAGGGTTGAGTTGAGGTGTCTAAGTGAATTTGGTGGACAACTCTAAAGGGCCGTAGATGACTTTCCTTTTGCTTCCACTGGTCATGACACACTCATATGCAGGTCATGTCTTGGTCATTTTGGTAGGATGTATTAATATAATATGCATCGCATAATTTCTGAAGAAAATATTTGTTTATAAATAAGTACCTCCACAAATATTGTAGAAAGGAAGTAGAAAAAGTTTTGAGGGACAATTGTGTTTTTAATTATGCTTTTAACATTCTTGCATTGCTAATACTATGGTTTGCCATGAAGTAGTTATACATAGCATAATACCTACTAGAGTGCATAACTAATACATGCATATTTTTTCTAATGCATCCTGCCAAATGACTCCTAATACCAATACTAGAATCATAAAAATCAGTGAAACAAATTGCAAGTGAAAGATCTTTCTTACTTTTGGGATTTGTGTACTTTGCTGCGGTTTTTTCCTGTTGATTTTACCTTCATGCAGCAGTTTCATTTTATCTGTAGATCCAAAGAGAAAACATGAGCTGCCCATCTCAAGGATCAGACGGGCAATGAAGTCCAATGATCAAGTAAAGGTATGTCCATGGCTTTGACTTATTCCATTGACATTAGCCATGGTCATATTTTTTAATTTATTTTATTTTCTCCATTTGCTATTAGTTGGAACTTGAAACATTTGAGTTACTACTTGTCTTATTAACTTTTCTTGGTCTGTTATCTCTAACTAGGGAGTGGATACTTAAAATTTTGAACCTTAATGCAGATGGTTAGCACACATTCTACGGTTTTGTTGTCGAAAGCAATTGAGATGTTCATTCTTGAGCTCACCGTTCGTGCGTGGATGCAAGCTGATCAAGTCAAACGTCAAACTCTGAAGAGTGATGACTTTGCTAGGGCCATTAGGGACGGAGAGCTTTTCAATTTTCTCTCTGACATCGTTCCACTCCAGACTCACAAGGTTGGTTTATATATTGATATGTCTTCCTTTATGAGTTCCTGAGATGAATCAATTATTTTTAGTAATAATTTCATTTGCTGTTTCGAAAAAACTGAGACTTTGAATACAAGAAAATTGACCTAAAAGTCTGTTTTCAACTTCGAAAGATAATTACATATCTTTAACCTTGTATTTGAATCCCGTAATGTGTAATTATCTCTCAGTTTGAAAAACTAAAATAGCACTAGTTACTGAATCAGTTTCAGGTGGAAGAGGCAAATGATGGCCAAGGAAATGAATTTCATGCTGCTTATCAAATGATTCAGCCTGATAACATTCCAGTAAGTAATACTGACTTTCAGCACTACATATATAAACTATCTTGAAAACCTCCAGTTGCAAGAACAGTAGCGTGTTGTTTATCTAGGCTATTTGTTGGCGTTGATTATCCTTAAAAACTATGAGTTGATTAAACTTCCTAAAGTTGTTCTCGTACTTTGTATGTTTTATATGATATTATCATTACTGAGAGAAGCAGATTTCTTCTGTCTACCTATATTGAATTTCTAATATTTTCATTTGAATTATATTCTGTACTTTTTACGTAGTATTTATGTAAATTTATTTTGATAAAATTTAGGGTCAATATTCATATTTTACTGATAGTTAAGTATTCTGATCGTCCTATTCAAATCGATCCCATCACAAATTATTGAGCATCTATTAATTATCTTTCAGTTTCAAGTACTAAAATAGCACTAGCTACAGTACCAGTTTCAGGTGGAAAAGGCAAATGATGTCCAAGGAAATAAATTTCACCAGGCTGATCAAATGGTTCAGCCTCATAACATTCCCGTGATTGATTTTGATTTTCAACACTATATGTGTAAAATACCGTGTAAACTTTATTCCGAGTAACAGTAGCTTATTGTTTAGCCTGGGTAATTTGTAGTGTTGTTTATCCTAAAAAGCAATGAGGTGAAATATCTGCTCTTATCAATTTAATATCTGAAACATGGGCCATTGGTCCACATGATATTAAAAATAAATTCACGGGGAAGGCTTGCTAAAGTAGCAACTTGCTACCTGGCTCTTCACTCACCACCTAAGTGTTGCATTACAAGTCAGGCCTGGTGACCCCCAATACATAGATGTGTGTATATATATATTAAAAGAAATTTAAACTTCATGAGGTCGTATTTGTAGTTCCTTCCCACCTCTATATATTTTATATGATATCATTACTACTTAAGAGAGTCAACTATCTAGTGCTGTCTACCTCTTTTGTATCCTGAAATATTGTAATTTAAGTTCTATGCAGTAGTAGCTTTTAAATAGTTTCATAACATAAAAATTTGTTTCTATTAAATTTAAATGTCTATGTTCAGCTTCACGAAGGTAATTACATATTTTGATCCTTGTATTTGGATCCTGTCATGAATTTGGAACGTTTTATTAATTATCTTATAGTTTGAAGTACTAAAATAGCACCAGCTGCAGCAGCTGGACCAATTTCAGGTGGGAGGGGAGGCAAATGATGGACAAGGCAATGAATGCTACCCAGCTTATCAAAATTTTCAGCCTAATGACATTCCGGTGAGTTATAATGACTTTCAGCACTACATGTGCACTTCATCACAACTGACAGTAGTGTGCTGTTTATCTAGGCTAAGTTTTTGGTATTTTTCATCCTAAAAAAACTATGAGGTGATTTAAACTTCATAAAGTCGTACTTCCTGCAAAATACCTCTATATATTTTATATGATGACTTGATTACTACTCAAGAGAGTTAAACTGATTTTTTTGTCCATACCTATTTTGAATCCTAAACTGTTGTAATTTTAGTTTTATGGAGTAGTATCTTTTTGCAGTCTCAAAATATGTAAATTTTATTTTTATATAAATAAATTGTCAATGTTCAACTTCACACAGATAATTACACGTGTTGATCCATGTATTTGAATCCTGCCATGAATTTTGGAATGTTCGTTTGTTATCTTAAAGTTTATAGTACTAAATTAGCATTAGCTAATGTGTTGGTGTTGTTTGTCCTAAAAAAATTATGAGCTGATTTAAGCTTCATAAAGTTGAACTTGTACTTGCCGCAAAATACTTCCTCTATATATTTTATATGACCCGACTACTACTCAGAGAGTCAAACGGATCTTTTCCTGTTCACTTATTTTGAATCCTAAACTATTGTTAATTAAATTTTATGTGGTAGTTGCCTTGTTGTAGTCTCAAAATATGTAAATGTTATTTGCTTCAGTCTATGAGACTTCCTTTTCTTCCTCTAGGTCTTTTCTTAGGTAAGGAAAGATCTCCAAATGGAGAGTCAATGTCCAACTTCACATGGATAACTACATATTTTGTTTCTATCTGCCATGAATTTTGTACTGTTTGTTAGTTATCTTAAAGTTTAAAGTACTATAATAGCACTAGTTATACGCCTATACCCGTTTCAGGTGGAAGAGGCAAATGATGTCCGAGGAAATAAATTTCACCTGGCTAATCGAATGGTTCAGCCTCATAACATTCCTGTGAGTAATCGTGACTTTCAACACCTCATGTGTGATATACCATGTAAACTTTATTCAAATAAAAGTAGCACATTTTTCATCCTGGATAATTTGTAGTGTTGTTTATCCTAAAAACAATGAGGTACAATATCTACTCTTATCAATTTAATATCTGGTACATGGGCGATTGTTTCACATGATATTAACATTTGCTTCACGGGAGAAGGCTCGCTAAGATAGCTTGCTACCCGGGCCTTTGCACCACCTAAGCGTTGCACTACAAGTCAGGCTTGGTGAAACTCCCCAGCCCCACCCCACCCCACCCCACCCAACACACAGACACACATATATATAAAAGAAATTTAACCTTCATAAAGTCATACTTGTACTTCCCGCCGACCTCTATGTATTTTATATGGTATTATTTCTACTTAAGAGAGTCAAAACGATATATTGTTATCTACGTCTTTTGTATCCTGAAATGTGGTACTCCCTCCATTTCACTTTGTTTGTATTAGTTTTCTTTTTTGGTTTGTCCCACAAAGAACTTCTCTTTCCCTTTTCAACAATTCTCTGATTCTAACTTTCCTCATGACATATTTAAGATCACAAGATTAAAGGATATTTTGGTATATTTTACCTTTACAATCACAAAAGATTCAAAAGTTTTCTTTACTTTCTTAAATTCTATGGCAAGTCAAAACTAGGCAAACAAATTGAAATAGAGAGTAATTTAGGTATTATGGAGTAGCACCTTTTATATAGTCCCAACTCCCAAAATATGTAAATTTTGTTTCAATAAGATTTAGGAGTCTAATGTTCACCTTCATACATGTAATTACATATTGCAATCCTTGTGTTTGAATCCTGTCATGAATTTGGAATGTATTTTAATTATCTTTTAGTCTAAAGTACCAAAATAGCACTAGCTGAAGCAGCAGTACCAATTTCAGGTGGAAGGGAACACAGATGATGGCCAAGACAATGAATTTCACCCAGCTTATCGAATGGTTCAGCCCGACAACATTCCAGTGAGTTATAATGACTTTCATCATTACATCTGCAAACTACCTAATCTTCATAACAATTGACAGCAGTGTGCTGTTAATTTGTTGTTGTTTATCCTAAAAGAAGCTATTAGGTGATTTAAATGGTTTAGCTTGATAACAGTACATATTCTGGTCCATGTATTTGAATCCTACCATGAATTTTGGAACATTTGTTAGTTATCTTGAAGTTTAGAGTACTAAAATAGCATTATCTACAGTGCCAATTTCAGGTCCAAAAGAAAGCAAAGTATGGCCAGGGAAATAAATTTCAGGCACGAGAACTCAAATTATTATCGGAAGCTCTTAACAAAGTATTTGACCTCCCAGCTCATCAAATGGTTCAACCTAATAACAGTCCAGTGAGTGTTCCTTATCCAGGCTAATTTGTTTGTGTTGTTTATCCAAAAAAACTATGAGGTGATTTTAACTTCATAAAGTTGTACTTACACTTGTTGCAAACTACTTCCTCTATATACTTTATTATATAACATGATTATATAACCAAACTTTTCCTGTCTACCTATTTTGAATTTTGAAATATTCTAGTACGTTTTGTAGTCTCAACATATGTAAATTTTAGTTTGATCTAAATGAAGAGTCTGTGTTCAACTTCACACAGATAATTACATATTTTGATCCATGTATTTGAATCCTTCCATGAATTTTGGAACGTATATCAGTTATCCTACACTTTCTTTTTCGTTTTTTGAAAGTGGTAATTTGTTAGTTATGTTACACTTTAAAGTACTAAATAACACTAGCTACAGTGCCAATATCAGGTGCAAGAGACAAATGATGGCCAAGGAAATGAATTTGATCCGGCCAGTCAAACAGTTCAGCCTAGTAACATTCCAGTAAGTAAAATTGCCTTGTAAAACCTATATTTGAATTAACAGTCGCGAATTGTCTAGGTGAATTTGGTGGGCTGAGAACTAACAGAACCTAATATTTTGATTTTATTTTATGTAGGCTTCTTTCATCAGTATCCCAGGAACACCAGCGCCTTCATCTCCAGAAGCTGAGTTTAACATTGATGAGTTTTTAGTGAACAATGAGGAGGACCTTTAAAGTACTGAGTTAGACTAATATCAGTTTCTTCAATAGTATCTGTTTCAATAAGCGGCCTTTAGACGTTTTAATTGGCCGAATGAAAAAAAAATGTTGTTTTTTTAGATCTTACTGCTGAAAGAATGAAGTGTGTGTTAAAACTGTTGTGTTTTAGAACTTACTGCTGAATGAATGCAGTGTTTGTGTTTAGCCCAGCTTTTGTTCAATGTTTATTTTATTAAATAAGCACTTCAATGAGAGGTATATATGCTTGCTTCTGGAGACATGTCCAAGAGTCCATTTTTGATGATTCTTAGTGTTAATCACTAGTATATGTTTTGGCAATCCTTAATGGGAATTAGTGTATTATGGTAGTAAACAATCTTATCTAATTTGTAGACCATGCATGTACATATATCATAATTTGTTTTAAAATGTTATTCCCTCTCCATTTCATACATCAGTGGATATTCCAATATAACAAGAAAAAGTGAGGGAATAAGTCTTAAAACAAAAGTAATATTGTAAATGCATACTGGCAGGACAGGTGTCAAAAACAGCTCTAGAAGACTTTTTCTTTTTTAAAAAAAAGAAGAAATTCATATATTTATTCTTTATTTATCGTAATGTTTTTCCTTCCTTTTCCTTGTTTTCGTATCTAGTTTATTCTGCTTATAGGTTTTTGAGACAAGGGTTTCCTGGAAACCACCTCTTTACCTCTATGAAGTAGTGGTAAGATCTGCATACATTTTTATCCTCTCCAGACTCCACTTGTGAAATTTCACTGGGTATATTATTGTTATTATTACTCTTTATCGTAATGTGACAAAATGAAATACAAATTATTAATGAGTGAAGTGTCAAAACATGTTAAAATTATCTCTCCTTTTTCAAGTTTCAAGCATAAGTTATTGGAATTATGAATTTGATATTTAATTTTTTTTTTTTTACTTTTTTTGTATTTTAATAAAACTGCCACATGATATTTCATATAGATAAAATATTCTACTTTGACAAAAATTAAATAAATTATTAATATAAATTAAAATAAAATCAAAAATTAAAATATTACTATAAAAAAATAATTTAAAATATATTTTTATTCTCACTTCACCACTTCGTCCCACCGTGACTCCCTTCCCCACCCTTGGAAAAAAAATTAAAAAGCTTTTTATTTATTTATTCACTTTTTATAAAAGTTTACTTTCAAAAAATTCTTACTTCATCCCCCTTGTCCCTTCCTTCAATTTAAATATATATTATTCCACTCTATCTAGCTATTCGTTCCCAATTTTTTCTTTAATTTTTTTGTTTTGTATTAAATATATACAGATATTTTTAGAAAAATATTTTCTACTTGTTGCATTTTAAAAAAATAAATATATTTATATATGAGAGAAAAAGAAAAAAAAAGGAGGCTTAGATATAAAATTAAAAAAAAAGAATTGTTTAAACGTATTTTGATACTTAGCTTATAATTAATTAATTAATAGATAACATTTTATATTATAAAAAAATATATATTACTGTTATATCTTGATTGAGTTGGTATAAATATAAAGTGTGCGTAAAAATTATTCCTTGTCCAAAGCTGGCCGTAATTTCTAAATGATTGACGATAATTACTTGAGCTATATGGACGTTGAGTTGGAGTAAATTAAGATGCCCATAATCTTACTAAATTTTATTCTTTTCAAATATTTTAAAATTCTTACATAAAGTTTAAATTCCCACTGATAACGCTTAAAGTCCATATGCATCTTCTTTCTACCAGTTTTCTCTTCATGCTCACGGTGCGTAAGCGATGACGATTTAATTAACTTGATATGATTAAAAGTAGGATATATATATATATATTTTTTTTTTATGTGTGTAGAAATATAATTTTGAATAGTTTTGTTGTTTCTGAAGATTTCACAAAAACAGTCTTTCTATCTTCACAAAATAGAAGCAATGCGTGCACACTATCTTCCGTCGACCTCACTTATAAAATTAATCTTTAATCAAAATAGCATTATAATTATTAGAAGAATCTTTGAAAAACATTCTTAAACCCCACGGCCTCGACTGATTTTGGATGTGCTCTATGCTTGACAATCTTCCATCAAATGTTTCATGGTTTTGCCTATAATGGTTGGCGATATATATTCATTATTAATGTTAATTGTATGGTAAGTATTAATCAAAATGAGAAAATACCTAGATGTTGTTATCTCCTTTGAATTTAAAGAACAACAGAAACAGTAAATCAAGAAAAGTTAAACGAAAAAACTTAAACAAAATTATAAACTAATTTGAGTCCACAAAAAACACTGTGTCCTTAAGGAATTTAATCCCCTCAATGTACCCGATGTTATGGGTTACTTCCTCCCAGGATAAAACAGATTAACTATTACAGACATAGCGATACTTCAAACTTCTGTAATTGACGAATTCAAAATTCAGCAATAGATCACAAACAAACTCTATTTCTTATTTGTAAGAAAATGTATGCAGAAAAGAAGAAGAATTTTTCGATGATGAAAAAAGTAGAAAAGGTCTCTATTTATAGGGATTATTGGTGCGAACTCACTTGTTCAGAACAGACTCATCTGTTCAAAACAGGCATGGTATCGTTTGATAACGATTGTGTCTGTTCTAAGGAAATTTATGCGCGAAAATTAAAAGTTTGTTAAACTAACTAATTTCGCGTATTAACTTAATTAATAAATAATTCACAAATTAATTAATAATTCACAAATATCAGAAAAGAATTTTTTTTCCAAAGCCGAGCGAGCGACGACGACGACGCAATTAAGAGTTAGAGGAAGTGTTTTCCAATATAAGGACAAAACTTTCCCTCTAATTTATCGATGAGAGAAAAATATCTCTTCATTTTTCTTTACTTGATTACCTCCATATTTTTCTTATTCTTTCCTTCATTTCTCAATTCACATTTACTAATTAAACCGAACAGACGTTTGCTAGAATAGACCTAAACAATAAATAATGAGAAGTTGAAAATAGAATCTAATAATGGGCAAAAGGCTGCAATTCCATAAAGGGAAAGTCCAAGAATGATGCCAACATTATAGGGAGGCATTGGCACATACTTCTTTACTCTTTTGGCTATTGGCTTTGATTCCATTTATTAGCCTCACATTTGACTCTTCCACAAATAATGTAGCATGTTCTTATACCAATGAACCAAGGTTTTGCCTTATACCAATAAACATAGGGAATAACTTTTTTGGTTATGGCGTATGCACTATACATATAAATGTATGTATGAATCAATATTTTTAGTGGGGAAATCTTAGTAGCTCAGTTGATTGGTTAATTATCTGAATTTTCACCTTGTTTACGAGGGTTTGATTCCTCATATTGTAATCCCCTCCCCATTTTCTTTTCCCTTTCAATTTTTTTTTTGATTTTTTTAGTGAAAAAGTTTTTTTTTCTTCTTAATTCTTTAGACTCCATTTGTAAATGAAAGTGAGGAAATATAAACTAAATTTGGGCACTCCAAATTCCCTATTTCTAGACTTGTGATTTAACTAGAAAGAAGAATAATGCTAAAGCTTTTGGGGTGAAGACAAGTGGAATATGTGTCCATTGCCCATTTAGAAGACCAAAAAAAAAAAAAAGAATAAAAACCAAAAATTGGAATATGATAATTCTAGATGGATCATTATGATAGGAAATTTGTGATGGGGGATTAATCTTCAACTTCACTTTTTTCTCCATGTTTCCTGGCCACTTGCAATGCCTCTCTTATGCATTAGATATATATACTCTATCTAGTATATTGTTTTAGTATGTACTTAAAAAAAATATAGAAATCAGAGCGACTCAAATGCATCAGTGGCCTAAAGCGAAAATTTAATGGAGGTCTTTAAACTTTAAAATATAAATTACTATGTTTTCTTATGAATTTTATTTTTCTCTCTCTTAGAGATGCAAAATTATTTAAAAAAATTATAATAGATTTCATTTAATAATTCTTTTCAATTAATTATATAATCATACTTCGGATGTGCCAAACTTCTTCTAATAATTCTTTCTTTTTATATAAAATAAATAATCTTTCTTATAAATAGTACTAAAAAAATCTATAACCTATTATTGCTAAAAATATGAATCTCCTCAAATGTGAAGGCCTAAGGTATTTATCTTTTTTCTAACCCTATCGAGCCACTCCCGACAAGAATAAACAGAAATGTGGTCCTTCTTTGAACATGCATAAATACAAGATATTTCGTGCACTAAATTATTATAAGTCCCGCAAAAGATACTCTTTTTAATTTGCATTTCAAAAGATAAATATTTTTTTAAAAAAGAAAGGGAAGAAAATACGTCATGGTTGAAATTATTCTATATAATTATTTTTAACACGTCAAACCTTTATTTGTGCTTAATTCCAGTTGGAATGAATTAGTGTTGATTCTTTTGGCACCAACAAAGTCCGTATGATGGTTGTTATTCTAATTAATCCACTAAAGATGAAGAGTTTACGTGACGCAAGGCTAAATTATATACTCTTAACCCCACAAAATTAAAGTGTTTTCATTGATTTTATCTAAAACTTCACTTTTAACAAATGCCACTACGACTCCAACAAATAAACAAGCCGCTATTTTTGAATTTCTTTAACAAGTCACTGTTACTATTTCACACTATATTAAAATGAATTAGTTTCACTCTAGAGCTCGTTTCATATTTAGTATTCTTTGTCTTTAGGGATTGATATTTTTGAGATGATGATATTTTGAAAACTGTCTTTCTATCTCTATGAGATAATGGTAAGACTACGTACATTTTAATCTTGCCAGACCTCACTTGTGGGATTTCACTGATTATGTTGTTATTGTTATAGTTTGACTCTACAGCTCATTTCATATCTAGTACTTGTGCCTTTGGGGAATGATATTTTTAAGATGAGAGTATTTCAGAAACTGTCTCTCTATCTCTATGAGATAATGGTAAGATCTACGTACATTTTAACCTTGTCGGACTTCACTTGTGGGATTCCAGTGAGTATCTTGTTGTTATTGTTGTTGTAGTTTGACTCTAGAGCTCGTTTATATCTAGTATTTTCTGTCTTTGGGGGAATGATATTTTTGAGATGAAGGTGTTCTGGAAATTGCGTCTCTATCTCTGTGAGATAATGGTAAGATTCACGTACATTTTAACCTTCCCAGACCCCACTGAGATTCCACTGAGTATCTTGTTGTTGTAGTAGTTTTGACTCTAGAGCTTGTTTGTATTTAGTATTTTCTGTCTTTGGGGGAATGATATTTTTGAGATGAAGGTGTTCCGGAAATTGCGTCTCTATCTCTATGAGATAGTGGTAAGATTCACATACATTTTAACCTTCCCAGACCCCACTTGTAAAATTCCACTGAGTATCTTGTTGTTGTTGTTGTAGTAGTTTTGACTCTAGAGCTCTAATAATATACTCCCTTTGATTTATATTATATGGTATTTTTAACTTTTATATTTAGTCCAAAATAAGTGTTTTTTAAGTAAATATTTTTCCTCCATCTTATTTGATGTTTCCCCCGTTCATTATTAGATGTCAATTTTTTTTTGATTTAGTTGTCATTTTTACTTGTCATTTTGGAGAAATAAAGATAGAACAATTCTTTTTTACCTATTTTACCCTCAATTTACTTATAAAGTTAATGTTTTTGAAAATGTAGAACTTCTTGAAAATTTTCAATAATCAACTCATCCTTAGAGTACCTAGGCAATTTATAGGGATTGACATAATCTCGATCTTAACTTACCCCAAATGAACATTTCAACTATTAAGTTTCTATGAAAAAAATTTGAATAATTTTTATACTCTAAGACTGATTCCGTTTTGTATTTATAATTGTTTGATTTCTTATTTCATTAGAGAAATTTTTATAAAGAATTATTTTTGTAAGAAAATTTTAATTGTTACGAAAAATTATATCCCAAATGTTTGAAGTAAATATTCATATTATTTCCCTCTAAAATTTTTTACTTGAAAACACCTAAAGAAAAAACAGCTACATTTATTTATTTATTTTACTTTAAATCACTAAATAATAGAAATTTTGTTAAACAAAAAAATACTTTCACTTTTCATTGTATTAATAGTATTAAATGTATTGAAATTTGAATTATGGTTTTAATGAATACTCCTATCAATTAATAGCTATTGTTATTTCATTATACTTCTCTGTCCCATTTTAATTGAATTTGTGAGGTAATGCACATATATTAAGAAAAATATTCAAAGATAAAATTTACACCATATTTTCCACTATTGCCCTTTGTTAAATCATAAATATGTAGTGTAATTTATCTCCTAGAAAATATAAAAGTTCAATAAATGAAAGGGCAAATATGAAAAAAGTTTCAAACATTCATCTTAAACTTTGAACAATTCAAATATTTTAAACATTGAAAAAACCTCAAAAAATTAATTAATTTGGGAAGAAGAAAGTACTAATCATTATTTTTTTTAATAAATATGTCAAGTCAGAACTTGACATCTAATTCTAAACAGGGAAAACAAGTAGGTTTTAATATATAGAATAAGAAAATCTTTTTAAATTGGTAACTATTTATTTAATAATTTAATGAAATACTTTAATTCCTACTTTTTTGAAGCTAGTGAATTTCTTAAGGGTAGTGCTCACATTAAGGATATTTTTTTTTTTTGCAACAAGTTATCTAAATGATAATAACAAAATAATTTCTAATAATAAGTGGAACCATTTTACTTGAAAATAAAATAAGAAACGTATTACAACAAATAAAGTTATATCGAGTTATCGACAGAGTATTAATATTCTTTTATATTTTTTATATATAAAAATTAAATTCTATAAAATTAATTTGGATTAAAATAGAAAAAGCAGTAAATTAACTTTACTAGTTGTACTATTTCTCCTCTTCTATAAATAGATGGAGATGTTGGGAAACCCTCAAACCATTCTAAGCTACAAGATATAGCTAGATTCTTAGATAGCTATAAACCTCCTATATATTCTCATGAGCAAAACTCCAATCATAATTCAAATTGAGATCCTTTCTGCTCCATATTAATAGTTGGGAGTATGTTCAGTGATGAATTTAGAATTTAAATATCGAAGCACTGAGTTCTTCCAAACTCGTAAATATAACCCATCACTAGATCCGGCGCTGTGTATGTTATGTTGCACTTTGTCTTGCAGCAACTTAGGGTAAGTGTAATACTATTTAAAAGAGTGGAGGCAAGTAGATGAGATGTTGTTGACAGAAGATAGAGAGCACGAATGATGAGGTGCTAATTCGAGAGATGCACCTTAATCTTTGTGCTCTCTATTCTTCTGTCATCATCCTCAACCTTTCTTTGCCGGCCCTCAATATCTTAATTTGTTATTACTTAAATATATTCATATATTTTTTTAAAAAAAATTGAGTATTTTTTTAGATTTCTGCCTTTTTAATTACGATTTGTTGAGGGTAACTTAATTAACTGACCATAAAATTCAACCTACCTGCAGCTGCTTTTGAGCTAGAAAGGGTTTTCAATTGACTTAATTGGCATACAAAATTTCAACATCATTTTCCTTTTTGGGTGACTCAAAGTTTAACTTATTGCCGCAAGTCAAATATATCTTTGAAATGGTATTCGAGCTAATAGAGATGGAAATCTTTAATTAGGGACATGATTAATGATCACATGACACATCTAATCATACAAAAATATGTCTATTCATGAAATAAAGGCATGTTGCTGATGATTAGTTTACTCCCCTAGTGAATTTCAAAAAATAGATAAAAATAATCGGAGATATTAAGTGATTTATTAGTATTATAAATCTTAGATGGTATTTCAAATATGTGATTCAAGTAGATAAAGAGATGATTAAATAAAAAATTTATGTTTAGAGTTCGATTTTTTCATAGGGCAAGACAATATGAATGTTCTATCATGTTCCGTCAATAGCTAAAGGATTATACGATATATCTGGTGTGGAAGTAGGCTAACATTTTTAAATCTTTTCTACTAGGTAATCTAGGATCCTTATGCATGAAGATAATTAATTTGTCCACTCCTTCACAGAACGATGACTAAGAGCCGAGAATTCAAAATTTTGTTAGTAGAGCCGAAAAGTAGTGCTTGGCTCGATTCCTACCATGGACGGGTATACATTTCATCCATATCGCCGGTAGTTGTGTTACTCATTATACTAGTTAGACTTCTGTTCGATTGGCAAATAGGGGTTTTCAAATACGTATTACTTCTTGGATTGTAATTACTATCTTATTAGGTTCAGCCACTATAGCCGTTCGAAACCCACAAATTATTCCGATCGAGGGTTAAAATTTCTTCGAATATGTTCTTGAATTCATTCGAGATATGAGTAAAACTCAAATTGGAGAAGAATAAGGGGCCCTGGGTTCCTTTTATTGGCACTATGTTTTTTTTTTTTTCAATTGGTAACTATTTTTGCTACAAGAAGCTTTAATTAATCTTTAATCCCCTTAATTAAAAAATATCTGATATCTTTATTCTAAGTTTCTTCAAAAGGGAGTAGTTTACATTATGAAGATTTTCTACTTGAATGCAAATTAAAAGACCCTTAATATTTGCATTAAATTAGCAGTGGAGTTTCACTATAGACGCTACGACTTTCATGGTGTGCCTCTAATTATAATTGGTTTCTCACACTTTTTTTTTTGTGAAAAAAAAACTCACCCAAATTATAATCTTATGTTATTCTTAAATTAATTTTTGCCCTTCATTTAGTCTTAATCTGAATCAGAAAAAGTCATTGTACTCCAGCTAATTTTTGTGGTTGAGTTAGATCTAACGTCTACTAATAGATCCATCACTATTATTATTACCCAATATTGAACCCCTCTTTTATATTGTCTACACTCCAACTGTTCAGCTTGCGTGTGTGTATGGATGGTGGGGAGGTATTGAGTCCCACATTGGCTTCACTTTAAAGATGTGAGGTCGCTTTATATGACGTTGGACAATTCTCACCTTATGAACTAATTTTTGAGATTGAGTTAAAATCAAAATCTATTAACCTCTAGCTCTCCCCGGCTGTTCACTTAGCATACTTGCTCTTGTATAGAGTTAACATTTAACCACATTTGTTCTTATCATTGTTTATTATAAAACAAAAGTACGTTTAATTTTGGTAAATATTAATTTAAAAGTCTTTACTTATGTAATTTTTTCTTTATTTTATATTGATTAATTTCTCGTAACAATTGTTTTTCAAACATTTCACTTGTTTGGAAAGCACATAAAATTTTACAAGATGCAAGTCCACCTCTAGTTTTCTATCATAAGTTTTACTACCATTTTATAGTTTTTTTCACTAATAAGCATCAAACAAGCATTTAAAATATTTAGAAAAAAAGGAAAAAGGATTCAAACGATTCAAAATGGAAATAATGTGCCAACTTACTTAAGCTTATTAACGGGGAGGACAAATAATATCACCAAGACTACTATTCGGAAATATTTATTGAATATATCTGAATGAAGAGGTGAATCAATATGCAAATTTTCTAGCAAATGAAGATCACTTTTATAATTAAGGAAGATATATTCAATTAAATAGAGTTTCTTCTGATGAAATTTTTTAGACGTGAAGTTCGTGAAAAAAATTTAAAATTTTATTTCAATTTTTTCTAATAGGTCCTAAAAATAAATAAATTAGAATACTAAATACATCTTCAAGTGCTAGAGCCTATGTAATTACTATTACGGGCTCTCTCATGAAAGATGGGTCACTTTAGCGCTGCACCAACCCAGTCATGTTCGAGGCACCTACTAAAATTGTTTCGAGAAAAAATTATTTAGGCATATTATTTTTAATAAATAATTATTAATTTTAGTGATATTATTTTTATTTATTATCATTTATAACAATATATAGCAATATTATGATAAATTTGTACTTGTATTAAAAGTAAATTATGCATGTAATATAAATGTATTATAAGTGTTTTAAAATATAATGTGCTTGTTTGGTAAGAAATTGACACAATGTATTATAAATGTATTAAAGTGTGTGATAAATGTATTATTCATAATTTTTATAAATATTTCTCCGTAATATGAATTAAAATTGTATTATAAATGTGAATCTTAGTAATTCAGTTGGTTGACTACCTGAACTCCTACCTTGTTAGTAAGGGTTCGCTTCCCACATTGTAATTCCCTCCTCATTTTTCCTTCCCCTACCCCCTAATTAAAAAAAAAATTATGTTATAAGTGTTCATCAAAAATAAATTATTACTGCTATAAATAATAAATATTTTCTTAATCTCCTATATCTATGAAAGATTTCCAATTTTCGACTGCTAATATTTATTCTTTATTGATACTCCCTCCTTCCCAGCAACACCCCAACATATACCATGTCTTTTTAAATTTTATTTTTGTTATAACTGATGTACCACAATCTACATAATAGTTTTTTTTTTTTGAGAAAATTAAAAATCTTTTAGATCACCATCTAAAAATTTATAAATTACTTTTACAAATCTGAAATTACAATATATATTATGAGCAAATTAAAAATTATATTAGTAAGTACTCCCTTCGTCCAATTTTACTTGACCCTTATTGACTTGACACAGAGATTAAGAAATAGTAAATGACAGGGGTAATTTTACCAAATCATCCTTTGAATATAATTAATGCAATGTATTGAAAAATGTAATAGGGAAATAACTATAATTAATGACAAGGATAAATTATAAACTAAGAGTAAAATTATCTCTTCATTTAATAAACTGGACAAGTATTATTGGACATCCTAAAATAGTATAGGGCCAAGTAAAAATTGACAAAGAAGGAGTAAAATTTTATATTCGTAAAACTTTTTAAAATAGAAATAAAATAGAGACGTCTGAGTAAATCAATCGCACTTTGTTTTGGGCGGAAAAAGAAAAGGGAAAAAGGAAACACAACAAAAAAGAGTCATGCTGACACAGTGACACTGAATTCCCAAAAATAAGAATTTGACGTCTAACAAAAACGTTTCACATTAGGAATTAGAAACTAAATGCGTGTACTGACAACTTGATGGCGCAACTCCTCATCCAAAAAGGTACCGCCTCTGGTTAAATTAGACACGAAATTTATTATTTAAAAAAAATAATTATTATTACAGATATTTATGTAATTTTAAATTATTTTATTAAAAAAAATAAAAATTAATATTAAATATAATTATTCTTTTTAGAATCGTCTAAAGAGAAATGAGTAATAGTAATATCTTTACTCCATCTTTATCACAAACCTAATCTTCATGGTATATGTTGGGGTGTTGGACTTTTAATTTAGTGAACACGTTTCAGCTCTCTCAACTTCTTAAGTTTGCACTTACCCCTGTTGTAACTACTACTCCATCATGACACGATTACAAAATTGGACGTTTCAAAATTGAATTCAAAAAAATTATTAATTTATTAATGTTATATGAAAAAATGACTTGTTTTCGAAAATTCAATTAACTACCTAATTAATTTAAGTAAAATTGAATTCTCAAAATTACAGAGTCGTCACTTATTTTTTTTAAAGAAAAAATAAGAAAACTAAGTTAACTTTAAAACCTAACAGAGAAGTTTTAAAATTTTAGAGAAAAAAGGTTCGAGGTTCAATTTCCACTTTAAGAAGAAATTAATCACTTAAAGTGACCGCTAACGTGCGGTCAACCGA
>JBCEWC010000663.1:0-51532 GCA_038996855.1 Solanum aculeatissimum | reverse complement strand
TAGAATCCTATTTAGAAAAGGATTGTATTATAGTATCCTAGTTGGAAAAGGAGTCTAATATAGTATCTATAAATAGGATTTCAATGTAATAATGTAGAGAACAATTCAATAATATTTTCTCCAATATTTCTCACAGTTACAATGAGCTAAGTTGCTCGTACTCTCTAAAAATGTTGCCGCACCCATGTCGGATCCTTCAAAAATACACTATTTTTGGAGGATCCGATACACACCCATTGACATTTTTTAAGAGTCCGAGCAACATAGGCAATGAGATTACAGTTGGTTATGTTTAGGTGGTTGGGTACCTCATGAATGATGCCAAGAACTGTGAAAGAGTTGATGCTCCATTGGAGGAATGAAAGATGGAAGAGAAGATGCAAGGCATGGGACGTGGTTCCACTCGCATTAAAGTGGGCAATGTGGAGAGAGAAATAGGAAAGTTTTTGAGGGGAGTACAGTCGAGTTTTTCTCAATTGAGTAGTAGCTCCCGATCACCTTATTTTCCTTTGTTGCACCCTTTTAGAGTTCCAATTGTATAGAAGATCGGGTAGTATTTGTGGAGAATCAGCTCTTCTTTTTTTTTGTAGATTCTCTACCTTTTTCGTATACCCCTTGTAAACGGCCAGACTTTGGGCCATGTTTATGAATGAAAAATACGTTTACTTGATCAAATCAAAAAGTAGACAGATATGATAATACACAGGCAAGTGAGGTTGGTTACCACCTGAGTACTTAACAATCTCAACATGAACAATAGAACAAGGCAGAATGTTACCAAAAGTCCAGTCAATGCTGTAAATCTTGATAATACAACTGGAAGTTTCTTCAGTGATAAGGTTATGACAAGTGAACCCTCCATTATGCTGTTGTTGATCTCTCGATATATTCTTTCAACCCTACCATCAAGGAAACATGAATATTGACCACTTCAGAGCTAGAACATATCAAACAAAGAAAAAAGCTAGGCGAACTCCTGTTAGCCAGGGTAAAAAGTCGCACCAAAGTCTTCCCTCTCCATCGACCAGAGAGTATAAGATCTTCTCGATACTGTAATAGCACTCCTGGACAGCATAGGCCATGTACTCATCCCCGCTTATTCTGGTCCACAGATCTTCTTGTGTATCTTTGCAATCCAAAGCCAAATCAATAGCCAGCAATATCTGTAAAAATTGTTCCATTTACAGAGTGTGGATGCTATCCGACATAAAAATCATAGGCAAAATCCTGCTGTGAACACCTTACTGCAGAGAAGAAACAAAGGCCATTGCACAAGTTGTAGACTCCCTGTGTTGCTAGGCATTGAAAGCAAATCCATCTCCCTGTGGCAAATCAGTGCATTGGCATAAAGAAAATTTTTGTGAATGAAAAGCAAAAGATTTGAATAGAGAAAATTACCTGTTACTGACGTAATCTTCTTCACGCAAACTTTTAATAATCTCATTCCAAAACGGCGAAAAGAGAGCTGCATCTGCTTTGTTGTTACCTTGAGAAGTCTGCAAAATTGAAAAAACTTTTATCTATAGACGTCATAATGGAAGAACATATTAACTATAGACATACATAAAACACTATTACAGAATGTTGGACTAAGAAATAGTCATGATTCCTTAATCATACCACATCCATATCAAGAAAAAGCACCAAAGGGCAAACCGAAATGCAACAGATCAGAATGCACATTCAAGCACATATTTTAGGTTTGAATGGATACAGAAACGGGGTCTTGATAGAAAGACTGCACATACATCTTTAAGTATCTCCTTTTTTGTTTATTTGATCAAGTAAGTATTTCATTAATCACAAGGCGATAATCGGTCATATACAAGAAGTAAGCAAAAAAGTAAAGAACTTACAAAAAGACATGGTTCTCTAGTCTCTACAAAGGAGACCCAATCCACTATACAATCCAAAACTACATGGGTTCACCAAAAATAAAATAAAAGAACGAAGACTACTCCTCAAATGCCAAAAGACTCAACTCTACCCCTTCAAAATCCCTCCGGTTTCTCTCTCTCCAAACGATCCACATCAATGTCATAGGCACAACAATCCATACCCTGTACTTTCTCCTGATTCTTCCAGTTTCCCAACAAAACAGAAGTTTTTTCAGAGATCTCAGCATTGTCCAAGACATACCAAACCAGCAAAACATATCCCACCACAATCTCGAGGCCAAGCTGCATGTAGAAGAAGACGATCTACCGCCTCCTAGCATAAGTAGGTCCAGCTGATGCAAACAAGTTCTCTTTTCCTAGGATTCTACGCAGTCAAGATCACCCCTCTAATTGTTAACCATATGAAAAAGCAATATTCCTTGGCACATTAAGAATCCGAATCGACTTGGCAGAAAAGTTTCTTCTGCCCTCACCAAAAGCATCTGATTAAAGGACTTGAGAGAGAATGCACAATTATGTCCCAATCCTGGAAAACCTCCTAAACCTCAAACCCAAGAACGTTTCATCATCTTGTATCACCTTTAAGCAAGGTCGACTTCTGCACAAGGGTTTAATTTTTTTTAATTTTGTAAAAACACTTGAGCGACTTCTCTTCCTAAAAAATTGCTTAGTGTTTGCCTGCTGCAAGCTTCGCGCCTTCTCTTCAAATGCTGCGAAGGTAAGTTTTCTCTTCACCTCTTTTGTTCCTTTTCTATTAATTTAGAGTTTAATAATTTTTTTAATTGTTTCTTATTTATTTCTTAAAAAAAGAGCATAATCCTATATGATACCAATAGGGTATCAATATACCGCCAAAGTATCATAGAGGATCGAGCTCATCCTATATGATACCGGTATGGTATATATATACCGCCACAATATCACAGAGGATTATTTCATAGCAGTCATGTTGACATCGTGCTGACGTCATGGGCAAAATAAAAAAGGAAAAAGTGGGGTAACAGGGTAAATAGTTTGGGTCAAAAGGTCTATTAAGGGTAAATAGTTTGGGATAGATCCAATTTGAGTAAATAATTCATATTGAGTTTATTTTGTATAGTTTTACCTAAAAATCATCCTGTAGATACCTCACACGAAACTAATAGGTATAAAGTCCTTAATGTTAGTCGCTCCTTCCTACTTCAGCAATAACAGTAATAAATGATGCATTAAGAATACTATCGAACTCCCCCGTCCTTGGGATTCCACAATGGTTTCTATCAACTCTACCTTCACTTTCCTCCAACACCGAAAAACTAAAGTGAATTCATTGGATCCCGAGACCTTGTCTTATCTCATATTTGATATGAAACATTACCTACGGGACAAACATAAAGAATAATTCCGAGTTTTCAATTTCACCTTAGTCAATAGCTAAATACTACATAACCCAATCGAAAATACCCAAAAACCTGAAATTTCTATTAGAAGACTATTTAGTAGGTTTTTGGATTGGCTTTTTCAAAATGGCCTATAAGTTGAAAGTTAATGCCATAAGTTGGGAACATCCCACTTTAGCTTTTGGTCTTTTTTGGGTACTTTTTCAGCCCAAGTAAAGTGCTTTTGAGTTATCCAAACACTTCCAAAACTTAAAAGAAAAAAGGCCTAAAGCAAAAAGCTACTAAAAATAAGCCAATCCAAACACCCACTTAGCCATTTTGTACCCCAGATAACTTACCTCCTCCACATAATAAGATTGTGAGGTTTTATGGATAACTTACCCATTCCCTAAGGTGCATAGACTCTTCATTTTCAATGTCGCACCCGTGTCGGATTCTCCGAAAATACACTATTTTTGGCAAATCCGACATGCACCTGCTGACACTTTTGAAGAGTCCGAGCAACATAGCCCATTCCAAAGACATACCTAATACGAACTGTACATAAATTAACCCATCCACTCCCATCCTTAGGATACATATAAAACGGCCCTGAACCTACAAGGATAACAATATGAATACAATTTGATCAAGAAACTAGCTCACAAAAAGGTAATTTTTTATCACCCTTAAGATGCGATTTATTTGTCTACTGAAGCTACAATTACAAAAGGCAGCCAGGTTTAAAGAAGCTCCCAAAGTAACAAAAAGGAGACTTGGTTGTTGAAACTGGCCACTTTTCATATTCTTTCTCACAAATGTTTAAAGGCCTTTTTTTTTTGGGATAAGGATGTTGGAAGGTTATCTATAAATATCAGGTCACATCTGTCTATAGAAATCGGTAAGACTGCCTAAGAAATGACAAGAGATATTGATTGTTCGGCTAAACAGATGCCTGAAGGAGGATGTTGTGAGAAAGCTAGCTGAACATTCAGACAGAGGCAGGGGAGTCGGCTTTCTTCAACATGTATTGATTGGCATGTGAAGGATATTCAAATTATCAAAAGAATAATTGTTCAGCCATAGAAGGTCAACATTTAGTATCAAAATATGCAGCTTTGTATATGTAACTCAAATGATGTGGTATACCTCAAAGAGAAAAATAAATAGTGAGTAGTGCTAAAATAGATATGAACAATATTCACATGGCTAAATGTAGTAAAAATGATTTTATCGTGGGGACTTCCGCCATAAAGGATACTTCTTGCTACAAAACTGAAACCGAGGTGTCTATATCTAATCACATTTTAAAATGAATTATTGATTATCTTAGCAATGAACAAAAATAATTCCATGACTAGATGGAAAGCAACTCTGAAGAAGACAGAATCAAGATGAGACTCACCTCTGATACTTGTCTGTCAATAGGCATCCTGTAAAAGCATAAAAGTATACATGTTACACAAATGCAGCATCAGAAAAGGATATCAAACAGTATACAGTTTATACATGTTAGAATAGGAATAGGAACAAGAATAATATCTACTATCCTATTTAGAATAGGAATAGGAATAACAATAATATATAGAACTCTACTTGAAAAAATATTATATTATAGTATCCTAGTTGGAAAAAGAGTCTAATATAGTATCTATAAATAGGGTCTCAATCTAATAATATAGGGAGACAATTCAATAATATTTTTCTTCAATATTTCTCACATGGTATCAGAGCTCCTACGGTCTTGGTAGAAAATCAAAGAGCTTCCGATGCCGGTTGGGTGGCTATGACCCATATATGCCGCCCATCTAGCCAATGATTATGTTAGCAAAAAAATTAGGCCATTGTGTATCTTTCTAGTGACTATTTTCTCGTATCTAATTTGTGTAGCACCATGCATCTTTTCGGTGACTATTTTCTCATATTCGATTTGCATAGCACTATGTCATCTTTTCTGTGACTACTTGTTTATATTCAATTTGCGTAGCACCGTGTCATCTTTCCGGTGACTACTTTCTTATTTGTGTTGGGTCGTGCCATAATTCCGACTCTACCTATATAATTCTCTTTCTCAATAGGAACGTGCCATCATTCCGACCCTACCCATATAATTTTATTTCTCAATTTACGACTACTTTCAGCCATCAAATCTAATGCTCTAGCACATGAGCAAGTTCTGACCAATTTTATAGTAACTTTCTTAGGAAAGATTTTGAGATGATCCATACATTTTATATCAGGTTTCGAGTAAAAGATATACTCAAATATACGAATCGGATTACAGTGATATTTTCTCTCCCACGGCTAAAATAACATTTGTCTGCCTTTTTCTATCTATGGTTTGTCGTTCTCTATTGGCTTTTAAATCTATTGGACATTATGAATGTTTTTCTCTCTATGATTTGAAACAGTCTTCCCAAGCTTCGTTTCGAAAGTTCAACAGTGTAATTCAAGAATTTATCACTCACGTTATGCATCAAATCCAGTATTTCATGTGAAAACTAAAATTTTGTGAAGTCAGTGATCAACTTGCAGATATCTTTACCAAGCTAGTTGGAAAAGGAGTCTAATATAGTATCTACAAATAGGGTCTCAATGTAATAATGTAGGGACACAATTCAATAATATTTTGCTTCAATATTTCTCACAATACATTAATAGGTTAGAACAAAGGGGGGATGACTAACCACCATGCAAAAGAAAAACAATTCTGAGCAAATTGAAAATTTAAATATATTATAAGCAACATAATAGGTGATGAAATATTGACAATCTGGAGGGCCATCACCTTTTTGTCTGAGGTGACACAAGGTTGTCAACAAAGGCTTTAGGAAAGCTCTCAAAACGTTTATGAACCATCTCAATTGAGCGTATCTGAGAAATTCAATATTTCAAAAGAACCATTACTTCAGGATAAAGTTGCCTATAAAATATTACCACCATGCAGCTAATTGGCAAGAAGATGCACAAGAAGCATCATTGTTTTCCAGGAAATTAAGAGAATTATAATTTGATACTATACCTCCCCTAAGCGAGCCCGCGCTCCCATTACACCGCCAACAATTGCAGATAATAAAGTGTACCATATGTGGATATCCATGAGATAAATCTGGAAATGAAGGGTATTTAAGAGATAAACCAACACTAAAGCAATATAGACGAAAGGAATACAAAATCCAACAAGAATGTTCGTAAATGAGGATTACGGACATGACCTAAAAAGCCCAAACAAAATCTGTAAAGGGAATATTACCAGCTATCTCAAACAGGAATGTTCAGCATTATTAGCAACTTCTAAAGGGACTGGTCCTTACTACTGGCAGCATTTGTGAATTTTAAAACTTTAACAAGAACAAGTGTGTTTCTAGCTGTAATAATCGGTGCGTGGATAGTTTAATAGTTGAAAATCTGATGACTGTTTACTCCCTTTTTGTAATTTATCACAGCAATAACCGTACAAACTTAGTACATCTCTTATGGAGCTTGTTATATTTAAATGTAACATTTTCTTGAATGGAGTTGAGAGCTAGTAAAAGTGAACCTCTTTAACTATAGATATCAGTTTTTATATACTAAGGAGAGGAGCAAGATTCTGCAGGGGATCTTCCTCATACCACAGTAATTAAATAAACATAATGGAATACAAGGTTCAAAAAGAGAAAATAACTAAGCATGGCATTGTTCCAGGAGGTTAAGGGGGCAATCCGCAAGATGAGAGGGGGAAGAGCTACCTGACCAGAAGGGATTCCGGAGGAATTCTAGAAGAGCAGGCAAAGTGGGATTAGAGGGGCTAAAAGGATGTTTAATATCACTTTCAGGACGATTAGAATGCCCGAGAATGGAGGTGGATACCTGTTCTACAAAAAGAAGGGCGCTATCCAAAATAGCAACAACTATAGGGGTATCAAACTACTAAGCCACAATATGAAAGTTTAGGAGAGGGTGAACGGGATGAGGATGAGGATGAGGAGGAATGTGTCCACTTTCAAAAATCAATTTGGAATCATGCTAGAGCGACTAACAATGGAAGTCATTCACCTTTTAAGGAGATTGTTGGGAGGGTGTAGGGAGAGAAAAAGATACTTTATATATGGTGTTCATCGACCCAGAAAAGGCATATGACAAAATGCCAAAAGAGGTTTTAAGGAGATGCTTGGAGTCTAGGGGTACTTGTTGCATACATTAGAGTTATTCATGACATGTACGATGGACCCAAGATCCGAGCAAGGACAGTCGGAGGAGACTCAAAACCCTTCCTAGTAGAAATAGAGTTGCACTAAGGATCAACTTTCTGCCCAATTTTATGCCTTGGTGATGTATAAATTGACACATTATATTCAAGAGGACATATCATGGTATATGTTATTCGTAGACAACATAATATTGATTGACAGGACACGAAGCATAGTTAAGGGGAGATATGAAGACAGGCCCTAAAGTCTAAAAACTTCAAGTTACGCAGGACTACAAGTCTACAACAGAGTACATGGAGTGCAAGTTCAGTATTGCATTACATGAGGCAGATGGGGAAGTGAGAACCACTACACAAAATGCCCCCAAAAGAGAAAGTTTCAAGTACCTTGGGTCTATAAACAAAGAAATAGGAAGATCAACGAGAATGTGGCACATTTTATTGGTGCAATTTGGATGAAAGAGGCTTGTATCTGGTCTCCTGTGAGACAACAACATGTCACCAAGACTTAACGATAAGTTCTATAAAGTGATTGTTAGATCGACTGTGTTGTACGGAATGGAATGTCGGCCAGTCAAGAACTCGCATGTACAAATGATGAACGTAGCAGAAATGATGATGCTTAAATAGATGTATTTGTATACTAGAAGAGACAAGATTAGAAATGCAGATATACAGGGCAAAGTAGAAGTAGCCTCGGAGGTGACCAGATAAGGTATGCAAGGGTGGAGGGTTCGAGCACGTAAAGAGGAGACCAGAAGCCCAGTGAAAAGGTGCAAGAGGTTGCGATGATAGGTTTGTGGAGAGGTAGAGGTATACCAAGGAAGAATTTGGAAGAGGTGATCAGACAAGAAATGACACTCTTCATCTCACCGATGACATAACCTTAAATAGGTAAGCATGGAGGTCAAGGATCAGGGTAGACGATTAGTAGGTAATAAAGCATTTTCTCTCTTCACAAAAGTAGAAAAAGGTTCTAATCTGGAGCATCTATGTATTCCCATCGTACAATTACAACTATGTTAGCATTATCTAATGCTTTGATTTTTATTACTACTGATGTTTCCTTTACTATGGTTATCTTCAATGTTTATACAGACGGTACTTTTCTTTTTTCAATATTTTCACCATAGCATTTTGCTCTGACATTTGTATCAAACCATTTTCTGACAAAAATAATTTTCTTGAGCAGAGGGTCTTTTAGAAACTCTCTCTTTGCCCCACAAAGTTAGAAGGTAAGGTCTGTGTATACCCCACCCTCCTCAAACCTCACTTGTGGAAATATATTGGTATGTTGTTGTTAGCTGCGCATAGTTGCTATATTGTTAAAATAAGCTTTACAATATTTCAGAAAGTAACATCCAAAACCTAAAGTATGTTATTGAAATCAATAATGAACACTTACAGCTACAACAGGAGCCCACAAGCTAACAATTGTCAAAATATTATGGTTGTCTGCCAAAAGAAAACCAAACATATATCAGAAACCAATTTTCCATCTTTACGAAAAAATGTTAGCACTTTCTGTGGGATAAAAAAGAACACTAGATGTTCAAACTATCTATAAGCCAACAAGTATTTTTAAGATTCGACCCAAAAATAAGGAGGTTAGACAAGGAGACTAAAAAACTTGGGTTTCCTAATTCGATGACCAGATCAATGCACAAATTTTAAACTATTACTAACCTGCAAAGTAAATGCATTCAAAGATTAATTACAGATCAGGACAGAGGAGGAGGAATTCATCCCAAGAAAATGAACACTTTAGAGTAGCAGAACAAAAAACTTTCATCAACACAGGATCAAATTAGAGACTAGTCAGACTACCAAACAAAAGCCGATAATATAATTTAAAGGTTGGTTTTAGCTAGGAAGAGAAGTCATTTCAAGATATTGGTTATTCTTTGGATTATTCTGCAGTACACAACCTTACTTTTCCAAGCAGTAATGCGGATTTCTGGAGGATTAATGTTTGATTTTTTGTTTATATCGGTGATAAGGTATATTATTGATATTAACACCAAGTAGGTGCAAATATGTACTGTGAAATAGTTTGAATTATATACAGCGTCAGTTCAAAGAATTCTTCACGCTATCAGGTCACTCAAAGAATAACAAGAAGTAAACCTCCCTAAAATCTAGGACTGGTGATCTTGAAAACGAGATCTGTTACCAGCTACATGTAATGGTCATCGACTGGAGTAGAGGTTCATAAGATATAACTTAAACTCAATACTTGCACCTAAGGATGACATAGTGGTCAATGAAATTGGAATGGACAATAGAAGCCCAGGGATTATTCAAAGGATGTATCATTGTTCTAAGGCCCATTATTATCACCTAATAGAGGTACAAATCCAAATTATTCAGATCTTGGTCCATTAACTGCATTTATTAACAACTTATTTGTACTTAATAAGTCTGAATCATTCAAATCTTGTTCAAATACTTAAAATCCTTAAGACGTTGTTTACTTAAATACTCCAGTGAACATGCGACATTTACTTACCACTGCTCAATCAATTACAACATAGAACCACCATTACCAGCCTCCAGCACTCAACCGCAAATCTACAACCCCCCACCACCTCCACCGGTGGCCACCACTGAGCAACCATTTAACAACAACCACCTCCATCACCAATCTACTCCGCAAAACCACCACCTACAACCTCCATTACCAACCACCTCTATATTTATTAATTTTCTAATAAAGATGTTCATATGCCAAAAACTTTACTAAGTGTTCATATTTAGAGCAAACACTTGTATAATCAGACATGTATTTAGAATCAATCATCTTAATCTTAACAACAATAAACAAGGCCACCAAAATCATGGTGGAAAAAGTTCCCACATTTTTTAACGAGATAAGAAAGGCAGTCTTACAAGTGGCATCAGCAATGGTGGCACTCCCTCAACAAAATGAGAACAGCAGGCATACTACCAACTACCAAGTACCAGGCTGACACTACTTGCTAATTTGGACATTGTGAGAAAACAAAGAAGTACAAATTGCACCAAAGGGTAGCGGCTGCGGGTTCCCCTTTGTCATCAAAAAAAAGAAATACAAAATCTAACAATGCATTCAGATCTTTCCTAATAATCCAATATTTTCATCACACCCTAAATTATCTTTTTAAGCAAGTCCAACGTCATCTTAACCTAGCTCCAACTTAGTGCCGAAACATCATACGTTTCAATAAACGTGTGATCAAAATTCAAGTCATATTTCCAGTACGAACTGAAGGCAATGTATATTCCGATATCAAGGTTTATAATGAACACCAAGTTTCATGAACAGGAGAATATAAACACAACTCTTCTAAGTCATATTCCGAACCAACCACTTCAAATGCTCCATTTAGTAACTAAGTAGCAATTAGCACAAACATGATTTCACATTTTTCTCCCAACCCAGATTAGAAAAAAGAAATTCAGGAATATTCCAACCATCTCCTATCTGACTATCTCTTCAATTCGAGCCCACTAGAGATGATTTTTCAACTGTCTCTTCCTCGATTGATTTCCATACACCACAGAGATCTCCTATTCGCCGGAATATTACATGCCACCACAAAAGTCCTGTTGCTCTGATCCATGAGGAATTATTCTTCTGTGCAACTGGGTGTGCAACCTGCGGGTAGGGTTCCACCATTCCAGCCTTACCCGAATTTTGTTTCAAGTCCACACGCCTTGGAGTCTGTTCAACCATGTTCCTACTTGGGAAATTAAAGAGGAACAGATTTCCTCACATCTTGTAAATATTAATCCCAAAAACTTCCGTCCATGTTGACGAGGCCCACATCCTGACATCGGAGAGAGCAGGCATCTCAAAGCTGGGGTAATCAAAGGACCCAATGATGCACCTTCCAAGTAAGCCTCTGCCATATGCAGGTGGAGAAGCTGTGGAGCCCTCTTTTAATAAGTTTCTAGGATTTTGGAGTTATGTGGACTTCAATATACCATCTTCGACAACCTTAGCATACGGTAGTTAATGTCAAACATTCTGTTGGGAGCTTTTAAGAGCAAAGGGGAAGTATCATTAATGAAGTTTCCTATTTTGAAGGCAATGCCTCTCCATCCAGCACTAAATGCTTCTGGCAAGATGACTACTTCTCTATCCACGTCCTCGAGAGTCAAGATACCCATGTACCTTCCATGAGCATTAAACTTCCTCGTACCAAAATATTCTGCCATCTGGTCCTTCATCCTCTATCTACTCACAAGATTCTTGCTGTCATTTGTTTCAGCATAAAGCATATCCATTCCATCACTTTTTTGCTGAGAGTTACTCTTCTCATCATGTTTCTTCTTCTTTCCACCCAATCAGCCAAACTTCCTTCCCAGATATCCATATAGTGATATTGCAAGATATGAAACCAACTCTTAAATAGATTCTGTTCTCTGGTGTCGCTACTGTAAAAGACTATCAGAGAAAAAAGTAAGCTATCATAGAAGGAGATAGCTGAAGAAACTTGGAGGTGGTTGGTAGTTAGGCGACCTACTGTAAATAGGATTCTCTCTCTCCTAGGAAGTGGGAGGAGAGAGTTTAATAAAGAAATATGCCCGAGAGCATTTTCTGCATTATTGGCAGAGTTTTGATTCACTTTTTTTGAGAAATTAATCTAATTTTATTAAAAGAAGGCATAAAATGCCTGTATACTAGTGGCATACCAAATAGTAAAAATCCTTATTAAAGAGAAATATATTTTTTTACGAACAACACCTAATCTTCTATGCTTATGGGATCTCATGTGTGCAACAAAGAGAGATAAGGGATAAGAAAATTAATAAGTCCATAATGAAATTGTTGATAGATAGAAGGGAGAATGCCGCTGACGAAACCAAGTCCGAACTTCATACCTACAATATGGCCATACATTTCCAGAATGCAAACAAAGTAACTACTGCCACATCCATTGCTTTTGACTATGTTGATGAAATGGGACCGCGGAGATAGCCCGGAGGAGGGCCTCCTTCCTCTCTTCAAGACTGCAAATACGGTTCCGGACCTGTTGCATCATATATGCAACAGCCTCAAGGGCGAGAGGAGACAATGCTCCCAGAACAGACCCAGCCTTTGCTCGTCCTCTACTCTTGAGATTTCGATAGAAATTTCTTGAAGTCTTAGAAAAGAATCCATGGCTACACTCCCTTTTTTCCAACTTCCAAAAGCAGAACCTTGTATTTCTTCTAGACAATCTCCTAATTGTTCCAGAGCAACTACAAAAAGATTCTTTAACCAGAAAAAATTCGGTTCAGATGTAGGATAACTATCTAGAAGATTTCGCAACTCAATCATAGATGATGGAATCATCAAAGATTGGACCCTCAAAACTAAAAACTCACAAACACTACTGGAACGGCACCACAGCAATACTATAACAGAAATACTTACCGATAAGAGAGAGTGACTTATCAATAAAATTTCCATTTATCTGTGATCTAGGCATAGGCGGAATCTATTCTAGAATTATTTTCATTACCTCTCATGGGAAAAAGCTATTCTCCCTTTCAAGAAGGGGTTCAACAGAGCATTATTTAAAGAACATTAACCACCACTTCGACCGATGCGGACGCGGTTTTGCTTGCCAAAAAAGTTGACTGAAGGATCTAACCCAAGCATAGTGCTCTCTCTCAAATACAAATATCAAGAAAGGGATCCTTGGATAAGTAGAAAATTGCTCAAAAAATCCTTTTCATTTCTCTTTGAAGGCCTTTGTCCTTACATGTGTGAAGTATTTATCTCTCTCAGGACATCACCTTTGTGACCTCCTAACGGAGGAATGATTGATGTCATGGTTAGCAATCAAATCCGGAATCTCCGACGAAGTATCTAAGATCGGGCAATTGTGTAGATGAGAGAGTAGGACGAACCTTGCTCTTAAGGGTCGAAAAAAGACCAAGCACCTTTGGGCAGTAACAACTATTTGGATCCAATTTTGAAGTCAATTCAACAATGGAACTCTTTAATCAATGATCTTATCTATGTCATTTATCTTGACGCGATACAAAAGACGACTTTTGAGAGTCACTGTCAACAAAATTCTAAAATCCATTTCTTCATCATGATATCATAGTCAGGTCCAGCCCAATTCATTGTCTCATTCGATGTTGAGCCTCCATCTAACATTCCCCAAGCTCCACCAAATGACCCGTCCTCCTGAGCGTGCGAAAGGGTGTTCAGTCCCATATATATGGGCATAGGCAAATTTGATCTCTTTATATGGTCTTGAATAATCATCCCCTCGTGAGCTAGCTCTTGGGTTGAGTTGGGCTCTCTTCTACCTCTCTAATCACATCCAAACAACATAAGAGCAAGTGCAGCGACAACTCGTGCCCTGCTTCTTATTCCGTCTTCTAAAGGTCTAGCTGAACAATATTTCTGTCTGAGTCCATCATCAGATTGAAAACCAAACCATCCTAGTACTTCAGATCTCAGCCTAGACACTATTGGATAATGTATGAGTAGTTGATTCACAACTTCTCTCGGACATTTGCACATAAGACACCACTAACACTTGTAATCTCTCTTAAATTTTCTGTCCGCAAGAATACACCCCTCACAGCAAACCATGTGCCACGAACACACGTCCCCCAAACCCTCGAGACTCATTTGGAAAGAGATGTAACATTTGACTCTGCCCTATGAGGGGGCTTCTTATACTGAAACTTAACAAGAACACCATTCCTCCCCACACACCACACCCACACATCATGACTACCTAGTCTCAATCTTTAATATGGAGCAAACCAGTCAACATTTAGAAATTTCACTAAATCAAGATTGCTTTAGAAATCCAAACAGAAATGATGCTCGGATACAGGTTTGGGTATCCAATAGAGGTGTAGATCTAGAGGTCAAATTTTTAACCACGTAAATTTTAAGACTCGGGGATATACAAATCAAAGAATGGTACAGGAGCGGGATATGGCTAATAAATGTATATTACAATGTGTAAGTCATAATATAAGTAATATGTCGGAAAATTAAGCAAAGTTAATAGACTAAAGCTAGTTAACTAAATTCACAGTAAACAATTAATATTTTATTCATAAATTATCTCATACAATAGAATTTAATATGAAAAAGAATGAACTAAATGAAATGCCAGAGAAAAAGGATCAAATTCTACAATCTCCGCTGAGAGGAAGATCTCTAGTTTCCTTCCACACCAATTATTCATTCCCTTACTAAGCTGGAAGACAGTGTAATCATTGGTTCCAATTGTTATTAACTTACTGTAAAACCAGAATATACTGTTAAAAAGTAATATCACCAGAACATGAAGCAATCCCAAATGGAATTAACATTGGATCACACAGAAACCACAACAACAACAACAACATACCCAGTGAAATCCCACAAGTGGGGTCTGGGGAGGGTAGAATGTACGCAGACCTTACCACTACCTCAAAGGTAGAGAGGTTGTTTCCTAGAAACCCTCGTCTCAAAAACCCATAGGCAGAATAAACTAGACATGAAAAAAGGGAAAAGGAAAAGAAAAGGAAACCGGAAGAACAACTAATACGAAAAACATGATAGTGTGTAAATACGATAGAAATCAACATATATATGACGAATAATGACAACATAGGATATAAAAGCACGACTAATCCTACTACCCTACTATACCCCAATAAGAGAAATTGATTTACCTTTTGATATCAAATCATGCCAGGAGTACCGCAGGGAAGACATTTTGTATATCATCTGAGAAGGTTCAACTAGCGGTTTGATCTGCAATTGTTGTAATAGCCAATAAACCATATAAACACAGTAAAACTAAATTGCACCGTAAGAACTTTAAAAATAAAAGATAAAAAAGAGTGATAATTTAAAAGCTAAACAAGATCACTTGCCTGAAGAAAGTAGGCAAAAGTGAACTTGCAAGCAAATATCACCAACCAATAGAGCAAATATCTGCAGCATTTAAAATACATGAAGACCTCGAACATATGAGAACAAGCCAGAATTAGCACTCCCGGAGAGAATGAGAAACAAGGCAAATAATTTCCAATAAATGATCTATATTACAGGCAGCTTTTTTTTGATAAAGTTAACAGATCCAATGAAGGCATCAAGAAGCTGAAGGGTTACTAAATTAATACAACAGATTCTGCTATCTCCAATACATGATCATACATAAGAACCTACCCATGGCTAAACCAAGACTATTCAATAATGAATAAGGAAAAGCAAAGGGTTTGCCTTCTTGGTCGAGCTCGTCGCACTGGGCGTGCCTAGTGCAGGTCACCTCTCCTGTGTGGTTTGCGAGCTATTGCATAAGAGTTGGGGTTTACCCTGTGGACACCCAATGGGTAGCGGTTGTGGATTTCCCTTGTCATAAAAAAAAGCATATAACACGTCTAATTGTTTATCAAATTAAGTTATTGTAACAACCCAGCCCGCTAATGATATTGTCCGATTTAGGTCTAGGCCCTCACGGCTTCAAAATGCGTCACTAGTAGATAAGGTTTGTTTACTTATATACCCAGCATCTCTCATGTGTTTTGCCGTTGTGGGACTTCTCATCTTAAGATGGGTTGTTACATACACTCCCTCTATGAACTCAGCATCATCGCTAAGGTTTGCCCCACCGTATGGGATTCGCCTAGACTCAACACTGTGGTTTGCTCCACCTCACTGGGATTTGCTAAACTCACTTGAATTTTAGCCCACATCGACAAGACTGACACAGGAGTGATCTTGATACCATTTGTAACGACCCAGCCGACTAGTGATATTGTCCGCTTTGGGCCTAAGACCTTCGCAACTTTAAAATGCATCACTAGTAGGTGAGGCTTTTTTACTTATACACTCGACATCTCTCCTATGTTTTGTCGTTGTGAGACTTCTCATCTTAAGATGGGTTGTTGTATTGATTTCTAAAAAAATTGTCAATTACAAACGATAATACTAGAATGAAGTCAAGGCCGGAAAAAGAGAACACAAGGACTACACTACAATAACATACCCAATGCAATCCCACAAGTGGGGTTTGGGGATGGTAGAGCGTACACAAACCCTACCTCTAACTTGTGGAGGTCGAGATTGTTCCTGATAGACCCTCCGCTCAAGTATAGTATTTCAAAGCAATTTGAGGAGAACAAAAAGACTAGGATACATGGATAAATTAACTATAGTGGAGCTAAATTTTATAGGCTAAGACAACTTAAAAAGTTATATACAAAAAATTAGAGGAAGTATAATGTAGTATAAAAGAACCAAAATAAAATAAAAATAAAATAATAGCCTTGGAAAGTTGTTTGGACTCTTACTTTTGGTGTCACACATATGTCAACACAACCTACACGTGGGAGTAGGTGTGAGATTCGTACCACACATATGTCAACACAACCTACACGTGGGAGTAGGTGTGAGATTCGTACCGAATCTACACAATCTATTTTGGGTAATTTCACCAGAAGTAATAGAGAAATTTGGGGTGAAAACATATTTTTATTGTTAAAAGATGCTTGTATTAAAAGGTCAACAACCAGAAGGCACTTTCAGGATATTTACAGGTCAACATCACTATTGAATGTGCAATGAACTCAAGGAGTCTATCATGGCTTGTATATCATTTGATAAAGCTATATTTCACCAAAAGAACAATAAAGAGACGTAGCTATACTTAATAATTTTAGGACACGACTAATGGGAGAAAGTTCCACTTGGTTCATTGCAAGCCTGTCAAATCTCCAAAAAAAATGGGGAGGGTTTGGTATTAAAATCTAAAGGTGTTTAACAAGGCCTTGCTTGGTAAATGGCAGTGGTGATCTAGGGCCGAGGTTCATGCTTAATAAGGCCTTCCTTGATTAATGGTTGAGGAGATTTGGGGTGGAGGTTAATGCTTTTTGGAGAGGGGTGTTATTTGACAAATACGGGGCAATGAAAGGCGATTGAGGAACTAAAGAGGTGACTATGCATTTAGGGTGTGATTTGTGGAGAAAAATCATGAAGAAATGGATGATTGAAAGTAACCATCTAATTCATGGTAGGCGATGGAAGGAGGGTTGACTTGGGGGGCCATAAGTAGTGTGAGGATATTTTACCAAAAAAGGATTTCACAAGCCAACTTAGAATAGTTTGCCAAAGGAACATGGACGATAGAGCAAATTAGGAGGTAACAAGGAAGAGAAACTTTTTGGGACTCGTGATTTAGGAGGGACTTCTACCACAAGGTAGTGGTAAGGTCTGCATACACTCTACCTCACCTAGACCCCACTTTGAGATATCATTGGATATGTTGTTATTGTTGATTTAGGAGGGTATTCAATGACTGGGAGATGATCGAGTTGCAAAGATTGTTAGCTCTACTCCATAAGCACGTAATACCGGTTGATATTTACCAATAGGGGGGATGAGGAAGTACTCCGTTGTCTAATTATGAGAAACTGTTATTAAGGGAAGAGGAAATTTTCCTTGTACTGCAGTTTGCATATTCAAGGTTCCGAAAAAGGTGTGTTTTTTCACTTGGCTGGCTACTAGAAAGCAGAAGGTTGTTTGCATCAACTGGTGCAATAAGTGCAAGGAGGCAAGAAAGGATGTAGATCATCTTCGTGTTCATTGTGGTCTTTCCATGAGGTTAAGGTGGGATATGTTCGAATGGTTTGGATGCATCCATAGAGCTCCAGATTGTATAGAAGTTTGGATGGGGTTTGCAGAGAATCACCTTTTGTTGTAGATTTTTTACCTTTTGGTAAATTCCTTGTATACGGCAGGGCCTTTGACTATGCTTATGAATGAATATACGTTTACTTGATGAAAATAATAATAATAATAATAACAATAAGTACATATTCAAACTTGCTCTAAAAATCCGTGCATTCTTTTCATTCCAAATAGTTCACCATAATTTAAGCATATTTTGATTAAATATTTTTAGATATTTGAAATATTTTTAGTCAAATCCCCGAACCCATATCCATACTTAGATCAGTACCCCCCTCGAAACTTAAAATTTAGATCATAAAGGATTCGACCTCTAGGTCAGCACCAGTGTTGTCAAAGGTGTGTTTATACCCTGAAGGCAATGCTCAAAACATGTTGAGCGCTTCAACTCGCTTAATGTGCACTTTAGTGTCGTCGTCAAGGCTCTAATAAATATTATTCCTTGCCAATGAACATTTCTTAGAGAGGCTATACTAACCAGATGAAATTTCACTTGATCATAATTTTTTCAATTGTATTATCCATGTATTTTTTTGTTATTCATCCAAAGTAAGATGAGGATTGCATACACACTACCTCTCTCCAAACCTCACTTGTACGTATGGCAATGGAGTGGCGGGGGATTGAACTCAACCCGCAAATTTATTAAACCACGCTGCCTAATATAGACCCACCATACATAAACCCACCCTGCAGAAATTTTTTAATTTTTTTCTTTTTTAATTGAGTTTAATATGAAAAATCAAATTCATACTTCTTTTTCATTTTTCGCTAATTAACATCTCAACAACTAATTAACTGCTTCTAGTTAACATTAGAACAATTGTTTTTTAATCACTAATTAACACTTCAACAACTTACAATTTACTAGACACGTCTAGTTTAAATTTTACAAAAGAAGTTGGGATTAAAGTCAAAGTTTAATATAGAAAGTTTATATCTCTAATTTTTACTAATTACAAAGATTAAATTTTCTTCGGGTTCCTATTTGGTACCTTAAACCCGCAATAACCACAACCGGGACCACAAATTCATATCCCCATTGTGTTAATATACTTGTATTTTCTTGTAGGGTACCAATGGAGACTAAAGTAAACTGAACCATGGATGAAATCATCCATTTAACAAAATTTTCCACTAGTATTAAACGAGAATCAAGATTACTCGTAGACAATCCAAAATCTGAAAAGTTAAAAGAACTAAGAACAAACCTTAAATAATCAACTGTTTTCTCCACAAGACCACGGCCCACAAAGTATCTCTCCTGGAAATATAATCAATATGTCAAACAAAATGAGCAAAGCTTAGCGGGGAAAAGTCTTACAATGTATAAGAAGAATACCTGATAGATCCACTTAAAAAATTGGAAAAAAGATTGATCAGACATTTCCGATAGTTTGTGACAGGCAGGTAACTTTGTCAAGAGCGCAAATACTATTCGTATGCCAGCATAAACACCCAAAACCAGGATATAAAGGCGGAAATAAAAGGGGTCTTTGTTTGTATTCCTTTCTTCCAAAAGTTTCCTGTATCGTGATTACATCAGATATCAATCTTTGACGAGAAAATACAAAAAAAATAAGTCCTAGACAAAAAAGACTTACAAATAGACATATATTGCAAATGCTGAGCTCACACCAGTCCAGAAAAACCTGATAACAATCCTTGATATAGCCATGCCTCTCGCAGTACTGTAGGCCCCAAACATGAGGAGCACATCCAATAAACCTAGAGAATAAGTGAGATGACTTGGTAAAAAAGAAACAAAGCAGAAGAGAAGAAAAGACTAATAACTAAATCAGAGAAACACACAGCTGCCAACTCACTCTCTATGAAATTCATAACGGCAAATGTAGGGCCAACACTAAGCAGTTTCTTGAAAGTGTCCAGATTGATTTTCTCATGGCTGAAGGCTATGATCGTCAATGCCTGAAAGGTAGAGGAAAAGATGATAGAAACCCTTTTATTGTGTAGATCAAACTTATTGGACAGGCAAAAAAAAATGGTGGATAAGCAGCATGAGAAGAAGATAACCTGGAACATGACAACCAAAAAGATCCACAAACGATGGAAACTTCGGTACAAGTGAAGGAAAGTCCGATGCTCAACAAATGTGCTTTTTCCAGTCTGCCGGTTCAGAGGAAGAACAAAAGAGGACAAAATTACAACTAAGAAAAATGAGAACAGCATAGTGCAATTAATATTAAGGAAAAAAGGATATATACTGGGGAAAAAACTAAAAGAAACATAATGCAGGTCAAAATGATTAAACGGCACTGTAAAAATCAAGCAAACGAATGGCATGAGAAACATCAGCTGATCTCAAAAATGTGACAAATTAAAACCTGATTCCCCAAAACCAAACATTCATGCCACCAGAAAGCCCTTTTAGGATTCATCTTTAACTTCACCAAATTCAGTCACGGGGCAAAAGCAGTTTTACCATAATCCACAATCATGAAATAGGATAGGAAGACTCAAGAAACAACTTTCCTCACCATGAGCACAAAACCAAATCGAAATTATCATATATCTAACAGATCTAGAGAATCAAATATCAACTACACACAAAGAGACATTCTATCATGCGAGACAGTCCATCGTGTACTTATTATCTGATGACACAATAATGTTGTCATGCTCCACATTCTAGTCACTAGTGGTACAAATAGAAACCAATTCAAGTCACAAAACAGAAAACTATAAAATACTCACAGAGACGCACCAAAACCAGATGACTATGTCATGCTTCATCGGAACGATATGTGGAAAAAATACAACTACTCCAGATTTTGTATATGTAGCATATAAATAACCAACTGATAAGGCAAGAGAAATTTAGAACACAGTAAAACCCACCCTTTTGCCTTTCTTAGCAGGCTTCCGCAGGAATGAGGAGTCCTTCTTAAAAGGCCAATTCAACTCGAAGCAAGCAGGTGACCTGGATGAGCATCAGTAACAGAGAATGAGATCAAATTCCATGGGGCTAAATTCATTTTGCACATTAAGAAGGAATGTACAGGCTAAATTCAATTTGCACACTAAGAAGGAATGTACCAAAAATATTCATTAAAATCATCATAATTCCGCCACTTTGAGTGCGCAGCTTTCCCATTATTGTTTCTAGCAGCTTCCTGCAGATTTTTTAAATAAAAAAAACACCAGAAAGTATAAACATTGGTAAATCGGTTAAAGAATAGTAAACAACACCCAGAACAAGCACAAAATTTACCGAAATATTACAAGATCTCAAGATAGCATTCCAAACACTTAATGAAGAGTAAACACCATTGCAGAACAAACTAACACATTCCTCTACCAATTTGCCAAAAAGATATCAAATGGCACTTCAAATATTTTGAGAAGACGCAAGTTCAATAAGCTGAACATACACAAAACACGTTGCTCGTAAAACATCACGCACTGCCTAACAAGGATTCACCACACGCTTCTGGACAAGATTCTCAGCCATTACAGGAATGTAGCTAAAATTTCCACCATTGACAAACCAAAAAGCTTGACTACACAAAAGATAGACCACTGAAGTTACAATAACACAGAGCATCAGACAATCCTTAATATTGTTGATATTGGATATGGCGAGCAAGAGTCTTAAGTGCAGGGAGTTGATGTTCGGTCTAAAATGCATATATTATGTTATTATTTGCCTCAGTTGCATCATAAGAGCACAGAACGAAGGGTACCATAAAAAAGTCAGAAATTAATAAGAAGCCAACATCATTCATTAGTATTAAAGATCCTAGAAGATATTGAAGCGTACCTTTTTAATATTTTTTAACGAGGGAAATGGAAACATAATATGAGAAGTATTCACAATAGAGCGCACAAGCATTTTCTGACCACAGGCTGGGGAACAAATCAGTTAAGCACACATACTACCTTCCATAGCATAACTGAGGTATTCAAACTTCAGCAAATTCTTTCAGTTTATAGAGCTCCAATTTTGATTTTGCAAGTAAATCAAGATCATCTCATCTTTATGGCATACAATCACAGTTCTTATCAAGTATTATTCATAACTTTAACAGTAGTTGTAAGTACAAAAGGGAATTAAAGTTGATGGAATAATGGGATATAATGCGACAAAAGGGGCTCACCGATGCTATTGTGTCATATATAGGACGAATAATTTGTTCTAGAAAGGACACAGACTTGTTCTCGCCCACACAACTATTGGCCGGACTGGCTTCTCCATGATCCAAAATTGCATCTAATTCTCTAGCCATCTGCATAATTCAAAATAACATGTGAACCCATCAAGACAAATACTCAAATATTTCCTGTGGCCCCAGTTTGGAGTCCACATGTTACGCAGACACCATAACATCCCTATGATAATCTCATCTTAAAAGTTTTCTCAAAATAATATCAAATTGACACAACAATGACAAAAGCAGAAAAAGTATGTAATACTTTATAGAGTCTGCATAAACTATATTACGACGATTAAGCACCAATTATCAAGCAATCAACAACATATTTTCACTTGTGTTAGCCAAAACTGTCCATTAGGACATAAGAAAAGCTGGACTCATGACAGATTTCATAATCAGTCAATCCAGCTCACTGAGTGAGAGTACAAATGCCCAAAACTGTCCATTAGGACATAAGAAAAGCTGGACTCGTGACAGATTTCATAATCAGTCAATCCAGCTCACTGAGTGAGAGTACAAATGCTATGAACTTATGAGAAGTAGGCAACTGAAGTACGAGGGAAAGTATTATTAAGTGGAAGGAACATATAAACATTTTGGCTATGTGAAGCATGTAACCAAGTATATGCCACAGAAAAATGAAGACGCGTTTGCACGATCAATAAGTTCAAACAAATTGAATAAGCTTTCAATATATATGAGCAATATCTCAATATATTTGCCACTTTGTTATCAAATAATCTAAGGACGTCCTTATCTTAGCATATTTTGATGAAGTGACGAATACAATCAAATAGAACAATCAGACGCAAGGATTTCAATTCAAAAATGTAACAAAAGATCTTCGGCATTCGGAAGAACTAGTATCCCAGTGCGAAGAGAGGCAGGCCAATCAACTAAGAGAAGCAGCCTCACTTATGGAAAGTAGAAACAGAGCCAAGAGGTATTAAAGGAATACACTCCGAGATAGGAGGATATCAGTTGACTTCCAAATAACTCAAGCTGGTTAAGTTAATTGGAGAAAATGAGAACATATCTATTTTCTGAAGGAAAGGAGAGAGAACTAAGAAAGAAGGTTTACAAGTTTGGGGAGAAAAAACATTAGCCTGATATTATCAATAAGAACACAAGAAAATGAACAGAGAAAGGAAGAGAAACTCCCAGTCAACTGCCTCAAGGAATACTGAACATATAGTAGGTGATGATTTTAGACACTTTACAAACTAGAAGAAGTTACATCCAATAAGCCTCTTGGGCGCGGTGCAGAATAGAAGCGGGAGAATAAATGACAGTTCACAGTGTCATCTTTTTGACTGTCGTGAATGCCAAAAGAAATTAGAGACTACCTCAACCAAGGAATACTGGAAAAAAGCTTAGGACCTTAACCACGAATACTACATAACATTTAAGTTCCAAACAGGATAGCTAGAATAGTCACTCCAGCTGTCAAATGTCATCCCAGATCCTATGTCGTACAATGAATAACAGCATTCACATTACAGTATATTTTGAAGATACCATAAGTCTGTCATGCTTCAGGTTCATTGAAATAGTCTAGGTTACAAATCATAGGTTCAGCTAACTTAAATAGTTCATCAACTATGGATTTAAACCGCACCTTTCAGCTACTACACATAGTAATAGAATATCAGAAATTTACATTTTTACAACTATTATGATATTTGAGTAAGCTTGCGTACAATGTCATATTTGAGTAGTTTAATTTTGGAACATATATCTATAATCTTTGATTTCACGCATTTATGCTGGGACCAAGTATTTCAATAATCTATTTAGCAAATCATCACTAGAAAAGATGGACATGAATTCCCAAGCAGAGCAACTATCTCCTGCAAAACAGCTTATCAGACAGCAAATAGCTCCAGTTCAACCACTAATCAAATAGCAAAAGAAATAGAAAACAGAGAGAGACTTACATGGTGGAAGATATAGCAGATGCATTCAGGAAGGAAACGGACATTTGCAGCTTCACCCCATATGCAGAAGTAGAGTGAGACAAAAAATAGCTTTCTGTCCCTGTTAATGGCTGCTAATCTGTTGACATGATTGAAATGAGAATGGATTGTGAATTACAAAAGCACTTTATATAACAAAGCAGCAGAACTAACTTATTCCACACAAGCCGAATGTGTAAGTATCTACACCACTTGATGTAATTATCCAAGACCTTCAGAAACACCTCTGTGATAACCTCCTCATCTATTTTCTGTCACAGAAAAAGCACATAATTTGGAATGTTAACCTTATCCCTGTAAATAAAGCAACACATACGATTTGGTATATAAACTGTAATGCCACTTTCAACTGCATTGACCATTAAAGAGTATCAGCTTAAGATTCAAATTAAATCTTCAAGGGCAAAAAATGGATTGTATTGAAGATACTGCATCCCACCATCAGAATGAACTTTGACTGGTAAGTAGACCTTTGTTAGTACCTCTCGAAAATTCTTCCAACCAACAAGCCCAAAACAATTATTCAAATATTTAAGGAACACAAGATATCAACGTAATCCAGAAGGCTGATGCATATACAACTAAATAGAGAAACTATTAGAGTTAATGACGATGGTTACTCATCTCAAGGCAAACAGCAATTCTGCTAGATACATTTAAGACGGGAATAAGCTCAAATGCATCCACTCGAATTTATATGACGATTCTACCATGTGACATCTCAGTCATCATAAGGACAACATTTCATATGCTTATTCAAACATACATAGAAAAAGAGTTTAAGCTCTCGGTTGGACATACGATATGAAATCATAATTTGAAATCATGATATGAAATCATATTGATATGAAGTTGAAGTTTTGTTTGGACATGCAATTTGCATTTTTAAAGTTGTATTTTTCATAAACATGAAAATCCCACACAAGTTTCCCCAATTCTTATACAATCTTACCAAATGAACAAATCGTAATTCATACACAAGATATCGGAATATACTAACGCACCGCATCGATAAATTGCAAATCTCCATGTTCCTTTTATAAATCAATGTTTGTGATTACAAACTATCAAACAATACATAATATTATGAAGATCTACTAGTCAATAATATTAGTAACTAGTTATTTTTTTATATAATCCTTCCACGTGGTATTAACAATCTCTTTAAATCAAGCATGAGTCTTTTTTTGCAAAACTTAAAATGATAGGTCTTTTTCACAAAATATTAACTTATGGGCCAAGATTTACAATCTTAACAAATTGAAATCATGATTTGGAATCTCAAACCATGCTTTTTGGACAATTAGGGATTCCAAATCATGATCCCAAACCACATGTTCAAAGGCTGATTTGAAATCATGACTTCATATAGTATGTCCAAACATAAGCTAAGACAGCTTTAAAACTATGGTTAGAGGGTTGAAAATATGATAGATATTCAAGGAATTATCATTATCAATTTTAATAAGCAGCACATGACAAATGAGGGGAAAAAATTAGAAGTAACATATTAAAATGACAATCTTCGCCCTCTTGCTTATCAGTCAACTATGGAATATCTAGTCGAGAAATAAAACCTACTTCCTTGAACCACAAAGGTATTATATGACAAGTGGGGAGATATACCATTAAGTGAGAGTATTCTCACTTTAACAGTGTTACAGAATTCATCACCCACTAGCGAGCACGTCTCCAAAACCTATACGTGTAACTCTTGGTATATAAAATTGTACGGAGCTTTGACCCCTTTAATAAACTGAAGACTTACATTTATCAAGAAAAATAACTGAAAATTTCAAGCACTCATTTGCGCAATGACACCAGTACATCAAACAGAGAACCAGGTGCTCTAACAATCAAGTAATAACTCACTGGATCAGCCTCAACAGGTATCCCAAATCGTGACTGGGCATTTGCAATAATGAGGATGACATTCTCGCGCTGGTTCCTTATATTGTCTTTCTGCACATAAGAAAAACCCAGATCAGCCAAAATAGTGACACAATTTAGCATAGTAGCAGGTTAGAAGTTAGATCTAGAGTTATAGGACATGAAACTGCTGGAGTTAAAGATCAAAATTTTACATAATTGACTTTGCCTATCCCATTTGTTGTTCATTTCCATCTCTAACAGTATTTGGTTTTGTTAAAGAACAAAAGTAATGCCTCATATTTATAGATATATTAGAAATTTTTTTAATAGCCAACAAGAGAAGTTCATTAATCATATAGCAAATACTAAATTTGGTAAAGTGAAGCCCACAAATTCATTTTGAGTGTCTTACATAGAAAAATTAGAAATAAGGCATCTCAAAATGATATTAAACACCAACCTGAAAGCCAAAGACATATTCTAAAAGATCAAACATATCCATATTCCGCTGTCCAGGAATCTCAAAATCAGCGGGTAGCTGAGGGAACTGCTCAGTGTACTTAACTGCTGATATGGCACCCTGAACCTGCATATGTTTCCCAGCAAAATTACTTCTATCTGACACAATACCATGGATGCATATAAAGGATCTGTAGAAATATTGAAGAATAGATGATTCTTCAAATGCAGCCAAGCATATAGATATATTGAAGAGTAGATGAACCTCCAACAGCAGCAAAGAAGTTTAGTCCCAAAAGAAAAGGAACCCTATCACTCAATCCTCAAGTTCAGAAACTAGTTTAAATAAAGCAGAATGCTAATTATACAGGTGACAAGCATAACATGCAAGTTGTCCTTATCAGCTTCAGTGGTGTCAGGCACTCAAGCCCGCAATCTACTAATGTTAAATAAGAATTAAGCAATGGAAGAAGTCACTGGTATTCACAAACCTGTTATCGGGAATTTTCACTGAAGAGAGACAGGAAATAAAATCAGGTCATACAACCAAAATAAAAAAATAAATAAGGCCACAATTCAGATCAGGCACTACACTTGGAGCTAAAGATGAAGTGATAAAAGTCAACGGTTAGGAGATTGATAAATGACAAATAAATAGTCATATAAACAAATAAATACTTCAACATTCTAGTCTTCCTGGAGATATTTGCACACAAGTATCTACGTAAACACAACCCCTTTTCTGGTTTGACTAGCATAGAAACTAACAAAGTTCCAAATGGATAAAATAGTTTCCTAGATATATGCTTCTAATTATAGTTGAAGTGAGTAAAAGTGGTCAATTGTAGAGTAGATCGCACATCATAGTAAAAATACTTTGCATTTTGGCTAAGAAGGAATATATTGTTGTCTAAGGTAAAGAGTCAAATAAATTGGAATGCAAGGAGTAAGAAGATGAAGTTGTTTATGTTGTATTAATGAATAAAGCAAAATATTGAATATCTTACTGCAGAGCTGTCATAGAATAAAAGGTAAAATCAACAATCTTACCTCTGGGAAAAAACCAATAGCATTTGTCAATGATGGTGCCTCTAAAGGAACAATATTGTATGGTGCAAGTTCCGCTGATAAAGTAGCATCAGATTTCTTGATCCTTCTCAACTGAACAAATCAGGAAAGACGACATATGCAGGGAATTAGTCTCAGACTATGCTCAGATAAAAATACGAAGAAGAGAAAGGAAATATTACCTCCTCCATTATAAGCCTTCCCACACCATCAGGAGCTGCATCTTTGCTCAGAGACTCCATCACTTCAACCACAGCCCTCAAGGTTGCAAATACCTTTCTCATTTCTGAAAATCTAAGTCCCAACCTAGAAAGAATAAAAGAACCAAATGATGGGTGAAGCTTTTTCGTTTACAAAAAGAGCAAGCAAGATTCAACTGAAAATCTAAGTTACGCCCTCAACTTCTGGGATAATAAAATGAATATTCAACAATAAAATTCAATACAGTCGCAATTTTGATCGTGATACAGATTATATGCTGAATGTGAATATGCCAGCCAACTGGAAGAACCGACTCAAAGCACTGTAGCAAAGAGAAGATGGACAGAAAAGATGCCTCAGCAGACCAAGCCACTTCTACTATGATTCCTAAACATTAACTAGCCGACTGAAAGGACACAAAGGCAAACAATTACAAGTGTCTCAACGTGAATGCAGCAGAATGTCACATGAAACTACAGAACTACTAGGATATAAACGGCAATTTAAGCTGACAAGATTTAATGACATATTTACTGTTCTCTCTCAGGATATTCAGTAGTGATACTATAATGATTAGAAACAGATTCCTGATGGCTGATAGAAAACCCCTCATATGATGCATAATGCTGCAGTCAAATGTTTCGATATCAGACATTTCAAGCCTTAAATTCACAGAATTACCATGAAAAGTTCACCAAGATTCTTACAACCCGTTTTCATTTTAAAAAGAAGATTAATTCCATCTGTCAGACAAGTATAATCATAAGCAATGGTACACCAAGATGAATACGAAGTACTCAGAATAACACTTGGGTACTATAGTAACAGAAACATACTCTCCTAAATTAGCACTAATCGCTCCAGATTCACGCCATTTTTGCTCCTCTCTTTGAATATCATCCACTTTGTGCCGCCTTTTGTATTGCTGATAAAATTCCCATAAGCGTTCGATGTCACGATTACGGTCTATCCGAGCCCCTTCCTTCTTGGCAAGTTTTTGCTGCAGATATTAAACTCCAATCAAACTTTTATCACACTCAAAGGATACAAGATATGCTAAAGGGTTAGCTGCTTACAGCTACAAAAACAATATGGATTTTAAAAGTTTGATGACGACACGGGGGTCCCTTTCACCCCTGAAGCCCAAAAAATTTCATCTTCTTCCATAAATTTCCAATATCAAAATTATGGATTTTATGATTTAGCATTGAATTTCACAAATTTTGATTTATTTCATGAATTAGTGATCAAATTGTATATGAATTGACTTCTCTTGCATTATTTCCATGATTTTTCATCAAATTTTTGTGATCTAGGGTTGATGACATTGGTTATGATTATTTTCAATTATGATTCAATTGATATTGTTTTACATGAATTATGCATGAATTGATATTAAATGGCTAATTTTAAGGTTTTACATGCAATTCCTCTCAAATTTAATCTTGGGTTCATGAAATCCAATGTGAGTTCCTTTAATTATGGTTTCAATTGATCTTGTTCCCTTAATTGAGTATGACTTTATTCAAATTACATAATTTTTAAGTTGATTACATATGACCCCATACTTTTACCCTAGTTTTCAATACAAGTCATGATTATGAAAGTACAATTCTTTCAAGCAATCTAAGAAAAAGGGTGACCTAAGACCCAATAACACTCCGTAAGAAGGTAGGATGAAAGAGGTGACCCAAGACCCACTGACACTCCTCATGGAGGTAGCATTCGAAATGATGGAAGGCCTATACCCGCATAACATGAATCAAATAAAATGAGCTATTCTATGAATAAGTTTTATGAATCGGATTGGTTTTATTGATTGCCTTTCCATATATTATGATTTTATGACAAGAATAACCCATGATTATGACAAGTACAATTTATGACAAGTATTTCGTGGGATGACTTAACACCGAGTGGGCTTTGAGATGGGTACTCGACCTAAGGGGTCCTTAGTAGCAATCTCTAGCCCCATAACTACGTTGCCACCGTAGGATCATTGTCAATATGGCATTGCTAGTGGATCCACATATAGCTTATGCTTACACCCCTTTTTTTTACAGGGTAAAGTTTATCTTGACAAGTAGATTCTCCTTTTTCTGTTGTATGGGGAGACATCGGGATTTCATGGTTTGTTATCCCACATATGTATGGTTTCTATGATACATCATTTGACTATTTATGGTTCATGATCTTAAATGATTCCTATGATGATTTCCTTTATGCATTGGCCATATGCACGTGTTACTTATGCTTTTATTTATAACAAGGGGAACTCACAGTTGCTACCCTTTGGGCGCGCACAGGGTAAACTCCTGCTCCTATGCAATAGCTCGCAAACCACATAGGAGAGAGTAACCCACACTAGGCAAGCCCGGTGCGACGAGCTCGACCAAGAAGGCAAACCCCTTGCTTTCGCTGGCAATAGGTTTCGAACTTGAGACCTCCAACATGGAAGTCTCAAGCCCAAACCAATGGGTCATCCCGAAGGGTTGTGTTACTTATGCTTTACCCTTTATTTCATTAGTTACATTGGTCAATTGTATACATAATTTATGATTCATTGTATTGCTCACATACTTAGTACATTCCAAGCACTAACGCATACTTCTTTTGCCTACATTGTTTCATAATGTAGGAAAGGACGTTGACCCTACATCCCATTCTCGAGTCTAGTTTCCGACTTCCATTGAAGCTTTGAAGTTGGTGAATCCTCATGTTCCAAGGACGTGTTGTGAATCCTAGTTTACTATGCTACTTCTTTGTCCATTTTAGACTTCGAGTTAGCTAGGGCCTGTCCCAACATCTCATTTATATCTAGAGGCTTTTTAGACAATTGACGTACATGAGTTTATGTTGTCTTTACTTCTTTCTTGTCATGTCATGACTTCTGGACATTTTCATGATTACTTATGCATTTTGTTTCTTTACTTACCTTATATATGCTTAATGATATGCTAAGATGGCTTGGTTGGGGTCCTTCCGGGTTCCAATCGTCGTGACACACCTAAGGCCTAACTTGGGTCATGACATTAGTCTAGGTTAACCCCTTCATATTTTTCATAAATTTAGGTTGCCCTAACATTTGTACCTACTATACATTGGGCAACAATTCTATGTGAGAATGATCTTGTATTCATCTATATACTACAATTTGTGACGCAAGCACTTGTGTTATAAAACTAAAACGTGACAACACAAAGCTGGCAAAGAAAAGTGATGAATTTACTATATTATGTTGCAACAACAACAAAAAAACAAAACCACACAACTGATAAATTCAAACCCTTTTGAGTACCAAGCATTATTGGTATACCAACTACTAAGGAGCATGCATTCAACCTTTCAATTGATAAACTCCCCCAACCAAAGTCTAGTAGATAGTCATGCAATTCTTTCAAGAAGGGACCGTCTAAGATGTGAGCACAACCATTAATCATAGTCTATCTTTTTGGGGGGGATCAAGTAAGATTTTCATAAAAAATAGAAAGGCCAACTTAGTCGTATACAAGAGATATACCAAAAAAGAGAAACTTACAAAATATGGTCTCTTAAAAAGACACCCAATCCTCTATACAAACATGAACTACATGGCTGCACCACAGGAAAATAAGGAATCGGAAACTACTCATCAGTTGAGCAAAGCTCATCGCCACCTCTTTAATAGTTTTCATATCTCTCTTTCCAAATGATGCACATTAGTGCAAGAGAAGTAATATTTCACCCCTTGTGTCGTCTTCTTCTATCTCTTCTCTTCCGTCTGAACATCAACTTCTTCACGTATCTTGACATTACCCAAATGACACCAAACCATAAAATCATATCCTCCCATAACCTCATGGCTAATTTGCACCATAACATAATAGGATCCATTTCTTCACCAGCCTCCTTAAATAAAAAACATCACCTCATGTAGACAAACCTTGCTTTCTAAGGTTCTTTGCTGTCAAAATCACCCCTCTAGTAGCTAACCACGTGAAGAAGCACAGCTTCTTTGTCAACTGATGGTGAATCTTAATTGACCGATCAAATAAAAGGAGTGAATCTTAGTTGTGAAAATCAAGTTTTTAGAGGTGATACTAGAATTTGGTATTGATATCTAGTTACAGATCAATCTGAGAATTTCCTCCACCTTGCTTTTTTTATAAGATTTTATTAATAACGAGAAGCTCAAATGTAAAAGAAGTTCACTATCTAGTAATCAATTCAAGAGTTCCTATCTCACTTTTTCATTCAAGTAATATTTTGTTGATAATAGGATAGCTCCCATATATAAGATATTGCCAAGATGTAGAGAATCTGCTACAGAAGGTTCATTTATATCTTTTCTCTATTTTTTCTTCCGATATTTTGATAAAAAAGGATTTGAAAATTGTACATGGTTGATGATTTCATAGATTTTGTTGAATTGTAGTGCAAAATATAAACATAATCACTACCACATCACCCAGATGATCAAGTCAACATATATATGTCGTCGTGAAAAAAACAATGTCAAAATAACTTTCTTCAACTATGTGGCAATTTAGCTGATTGCCTTAAATTAAAATGGTCCATAATTAGCAATGTCAACTTCAAAAATACCTTAATAACAGACATTAATCCTGTTTTAAATTGAAGAACACCTCGACCATCGCTGTTGGGATCCAAATTTTGCGCCATTGAATATGCCTGCTCACATACTTCAGCAAAAACAAAACAGTCTTAGATAACAGATCACAGGTAGAACCAAAAGAAATTTTAAAAATTAAAATAAGCATTAGAATCCAAGATGAATTACCACTAAAACTTATGCTGACCTAACTAAACAATGAATCTGGTGAATAAGTGTGCAACAGCGACAAGGAATGCATCAAAATTTTGAAATCTTCTTAAGTTTATTCAAGAACAAAGTTAAGATCCTGGAAATGGGGGTATTTCTCTAGATTATTAGTATTTGTTGAAAGCACATGAGACCTCTTACAGCATCTTACAGAAAGAAGATGCAAATAACTAACATATTGAAAGCTAAAATTGGATCCCGGGATTTTGTAACATTATCTATGGTATCAATGAAGACTTAGCCAAAGATAAGGTATAATGGAACAAAAAGATCAATATAGTTGATATCTACTGGGTATTTTGGGATGTGACAGCAATACCAACTCATTTGCATCATCCGTATAGATGCCTATATCTATTGTGGTTTGTTTCATACTAAATCTAGTGACTGATGGTAGGCCTTTCGAAACAATTCCCCCACCCCAATGTCCCTCGATGTGTTCGATAACTTTCATCATTTTTCAATCATCATAATGTTTATACCTAAAAACCAGTGTATATAGATGTCTACGTAAGGCATGGCTAAATTATCTCATGCAGCTTCTCTCATTTTAGCATTTATTAAGATCGTATCACCCTTCTGTTGGAAGTGACTATTCTTGATCATTTTCATTCTTTTAGAATGGCACATTTTTCTAAGCATTAGTTCTCTGACATTTAAATTGTGAAAATATTGAGCTATAGCCTATAGGGGTCCAACATTCACAGAAAAAACAATGATAGGATGAAAGTTGCACTTCGTAATAGAAAATCCGTACTTAGTGAAGGAGAAGAAGAGATAGTTGCACACGTTGCCCCACTAGCACTCGCATGGGTCATGTGAAAGAAAAGAAATAGGAAAGCATTCAGGGGTGGCAGAAAACGACTACATATTTTTTAGGAACAGCCACTTCCTAGTTTCTTCTTTATGCACCAATGAAGTTGCAGTTGTATAGAAAATTATGTTTCTTTCGTGGGGAATCATATTATGTTGCAGAACACCAAGCATTCTTAATGAAAATAAGAACTTTCACAATACAAATAAGTAACTACAACAAATCAATGGAAGAGAAACAGATAATGAAATCAAAAGAATCGCTTAAATGCACGTATAACTTACAAATTCTAGCCACATTAGGATCTTCATCCTGTATCTCATCAGCCGCTTGAAGAATGACATTAATGTTGGTAGTCCGCTGAAGCGAATCGGGAACAGAACCTGCGATGCCGCTGGGTGTCCTCCCATGTCCGGAAGTGGTCTGCCGGAGCTGCTCCCTCCGTAACGTAGCTCGTACCAACCTCCCCCAATTCTCGTAAACCCTCGCCATCCTCAAAAAAGGGAAACCAAAACCCTAGGGCTCTACAATCAATCAACTTATCTTTTTGTAGAACCCTAAAGAAAGTTCAAATTGAATTCAAACGTCCTAGATCTAATTGGAAATGAAATGAATCGGTGAATATGTCAAGTTTTCGTTTTTCATTTTCTTCTCTCTTTCCTTGTCAGTTTTTTTCTCGCCTTTTTTCTTCTAACGCGTGGTGGGAATTTTCTTTAAACTTTCAGCCTTTGCCATGTACATTAAGGAACTAATAATTGCCTATGTTTTGGACCATTTTAATTGTGTGTTTCATACTTTCACTACACTCGTCAAAGAGAGATTTATCAAGAATATTAAATTTGACTAAGTTTTTTTTTTAAATTTCGACCTAATATTAAATTTTCCAATAAGTGGTTGAACTGAAATTGAGTAATGAGAAGAGATTTAGAACTTGAAGGATCAAACTTACTTGAGAGAGAAAATATAGGGATTACAGCCACTGAAGCAAGCATAAGTGAGAGAGATAGAAATTGCGTGGAACGAAACTAATCGATTCTAAAGAGAGAAAGATAATGAGACGAAAATACATAAATTATTAAATTGGTCCTATAACTAGTGAAAATTGAGCTAAAAGTATCCCTTAAGTCTTAAAATTTAAAAAGGTGATAAATTTTACTAATTAAAAATTAAGCAATATTAGGTTAATTAGGGACTAAAGTGAACATTTTCAAAACTTTAAAAAGTGTACATTTTCCAAAAGATTTTTCTCCTTTTTTAAATTTCAAAATTTGAAATTTCCCCATGCTCCTTTGTTGTCTTTTTCATTATTGTCCTCTCTTTCCATATCGTTCTTTCATTTTTTCTTCTTCTTTTTTTCTTCTTCTTGCGCGCTCTCTCTCTCTTCCATCATTTTTTCTTCTTCTTTTAATCATCTATGTTGATGTCATTGTTATTGTTAACGTTCATCATTTTTAGCTCGCTTCTTTTTTTCTTTTTTAGTTTTTATTTTTACAAACTAGTTTATTTTAATTTAGATTTTTTGAAGATTTTCTTTTTTTTGGTCATTGAAGAAAATCTGCAAAATAGAATGTAATTGTTGTATTGTTAAGCAATTGTTGAAGTTTTCTTCAGTAACTGTAACAGTTGCTGCAACAATTACATTTGTTGCTACGGTAATTGTTACAACAAGTGTCGTAGTAATTGGAGCAACTTCAACAGTTGTTTAAGTTGTTGCAACAATTGTTAAAATTAGTTCAACGGCTTCTGCATAGTTGATTTGACAACTTCAATAGTTGTTTGATTTTTTGACGAGAAGCTAGGTGAAGAAGGGGTGGTTATAGCCACAAAGAAGGTGTCGGTGATAACAATGAAGATGAAGATTATGGTTGTTGTGGCATCGATGATAGAGGAGAAGAAAGTGATGGTGATGAAGGAAGAAATGATAGTTATGGTGGAGGAGGGAGTAGGTCACGATGGAGAAAGAAAAAAAAATTGGTAGTGATCGGAGATGGTGACAGCGACAACGATTGCAACAAAGGAGGGGGTGGAGGGGGAGGGGGGGCAGCAACAAAAGGGTGGGGAGGGATGAAATGGGGATGAAGAAAATAGGGTTTTTGTGTAAATAGTAAAACTTTGGGATTTTAAAATTAGTGTCATTAATACTAATCTTAAAATTGTCACCTCTACTCAATAATTAAAATTTGTGTCATTTTTCTTTTTAATTTTGAAATTCTTTTGTCACCCTTAATTAATTCTTCCCTGTAACTATATGGTCAGACTATTTTAGTCCTTACTTCCTGTATACCAACGGTCGAAATGGTCCTTTATGTTGTGTTGTGTATAAAAGAAAAATTATTTTTGTTTTTCATATATATATATATATATATATATATATATATATATACTAGATACAGGCGCCCGTGCGAATACGGGCCCAATATCCATTATTTTTTTATCTTAATTTATGTAGCACAAATATAATTTAGAGAGTCAATAAAATATTAATGTAATTTTTTTTTAGATAGTTTAAGTTGTTAATTATTGAGATCTATAATATTTTTTTATGAAAGTTTGGCATCAATAAAATTTTAAAATTTTTAATTATTGTAATTTATAAGGAAATATTACTTTTACGTCATTTTCAAACAATATTTGTTACTCTTCCGTCCCATGTTTAATTTATAATATTTTTATATAGTTTGTAAATATATCACACAAAAAAAAAAAATGGAAGAACCACAAAAAAAAAATTACATGTTCACTTGTTGAATTCTTGAGCAGCCTATGTGAATTAATTTTTTATTATATGTAAAATAAAATTTATGTTTGAATGTAATATTATTTTAAAAGTAAGTTGGAAGGCTAATTATTTTACAAGTTTGAATACTAACTATTTTAGTTCTAAACCTTAAAAGCAATAATGCAAATTAAATTTACTTAGGTAAATAAAGCAAAAGCCACTCTTTTCCTCTCACCATCATCTTATGTATAGCTACAATGGAGTGTACATTTTTTTCTTATAAAACATAATTTGTTAAGAATATTATTTTTTTTCACCTAATATTTAATATTCGTGTTAGAGCTCCATTTATTATACTAAAAAAATTGTTTTCTACCAAAAATAAAAAATAAAAAAATTCAGTAGCCGTGGCACAAAGGATGGTAAGTTGACCAAGATAACAACATAGCTTAATCGTGTTGCATCATTTACCGTGGGCCACCATCAAATGAGTTGTGGGGTCCATTGAAATTTGAACAAAATTTAGATTCAACTTTTTTCCTTTTCAACCAGTCTTTTCTTTTTTATTTTTCATGTAGTGATTGCCTGATTGGTAGCCATTAATTTAGTAAAAAATTTACAAATTGCATAGCGTATGTAGCTAATTTTAATATATCTCTATCATATATAAAATTATAAAAATTTCTTAAAAATGAGTTTATCGGGATACATTGCATTACACTAGATTTATAAGTACCGATTCATTGTATAAAATTTCATTAGATTCGTAGAGATCATTATAATTAGCGTATCGTATTTTATAATAGTTTGAGAATAATATATGAATCATTCATATTCATATTAATGTTGAATTCAACAAAATATTATTGTATCATGCTTTGTGATTCACTGAACATATTTTAATTTGTACATGTGAAGTGATGAATCTAAGTTTTGTGCCACTATGAGAGAATATGAATGTGATTCACTGTGTTGTTTTGATTCATTCAGATGATGCGATGAATTAGTATGTCTAATGAATCACCTAGATAATTACTTTAAAAAAAATCACAAACATAAAAAAAATCACTGTACCAGTGAATCAACACCCAATAACATCCAAAAAACTATACCAATGAATCACCATAATCACCCAGACATACCAATGAATCAACAAATCAGTTTGTGTCTGAATGAATCAAAGAATATTGTTGATTCATTGCATGGTGTATCTCTTGTTTGATACACCTGTTGATTCATGAACAAATAACAAAACAACGATACTAGTTGAACACTGTATTGAATCGATACAGTTATAATGAATCGCCCAAAACGATTACTAGGTTTTGTACATAAATGATTCACCATAAAGACCTCATGCAAAAAATATACAAGAATCGGCACCTATTATTTGAATCTCTGTTATGTATTGAGTTGGGGAAAACGAATCGTCGGCAACAATGGTCGATTAGTTACTGTTTATGCTTTCTTCGTCCGGTTCTTTGGGGTTTTTGGATTTGGAGATTTTGTTGTTGAAGCTTTGTCCTTCTTCTTCATGGCAATGAAAAGAAACACAGTAAGAAATTAGAATGGAGAAGATGACCTACCTTGGTTTGAAATTTGAAATAATAGAGGGAGAAAATACTTAGAAGGGAAGTTGAAATTTACACAATCATGTTTGCTTAATTTTAGGAGAAAATAAAGGTTTTGAGGTGTATGAAGAGAAGTGGAGAAGTGTATCGGTGTGGAGCGAAAAATATGAAAAAGTGGAATTTACGTAATTTTTATATTTGATAGGGAATATTTAAAAATATAATAACATAAGATGTGTATTTTGGTAATTATTCCATTAATTTAAGGAAAAAATCAACTTCTTTAAAATACTGGAGAGTCGCCATATAATTACTTTTTTTAAAAATTAAGAATTTTTTTTAAAAAAATTAAGACTCTAATAGAAAAAGTCCTAAAAATTCATAAAAATAGATAAGGGGTCCTATTTTCACTTTGAAAAGATTAAAACATTTAAAGTGATAGCTAACGTGCAGTTGATCGATGATTTAAAACTTAATTTGAATAACATTCGAGAAAATAAAATAATTTAAAAACTGATAATATTTAAAAACCATTCAAGTAAGAAAATAATTTTAAAAGGAATTTAAAATTGCTAACTTTGCAAAAAAGAATTTTAAAAAGCAATTTAAACTCCTAAAAATCTAACTAAGACATTTAAACTAATTTAAAAGAAAGTAAAATTTACCAAAAAATGACTAAGTAAAGAAAATTGCAAAATAGGAACTTTAAACTTCAAATTTTGTCAAACCAACTTAAAAGAAACTTGAAGTAAAGAAAATATTCTCAATTTTTTTTTTTAAAGAATTGAAAATTTTCAAAATGACTAAGTAAGGCAAAACAATTTTTAAAAAAGACAAATTAACATAAACAGTTCATCTTTGAGGATTTAATTAAGTTAAATAACTAATAATGTTAGAGGTAAGAATTAAATCATTAATGATACTAAATAAATACAATAGACAATCAAATAAATAAGTAAAAAATTTACAAATACCATACTATGTAAAGATAATTTCTTTCTATATCAACTATTTTACAAATTACCTAAAATTCCTCTTTTTTGTACGCGTTTGATACGTCATTAGTCGGTTGATACGTAACGATTGTTTAGAAAAAAAATAGTCAGTTACGAGTTAATTGTGGAACAATCGAAAATTATTAACTAATATGCATTAATTAAGGAATTAAATTATTGATTGCAATTGTGATCCCTTTTTGTGCGCAACAGTATGTATTTATGTTTAAAAAAGAAGATAACCTAGATAAAACCTCCCATGATAATACTTTGAAAAATTAAACGAATCTGAAATTCATACATTATTTAGTGAATTTCGCTAATTGATACGGTATGAACGTATCAATATTGTTGCGTTACTCTGATAAATGGGTGTCCAAGGTTGCGTACGAATGATACAGAAGAGATGGAATTGTTGTTGGAGAAAATATATCTTTCGTTAATATGAATCAAGCAATTGCGGTCGAGCTCAATATAGATAAAAAAAGAAAGAGATTAATGATAAGATACGTAGTAGAAAGCAATTCTTCTCCTATAACTATTCGAAATGACATGGATGTGAAGCTCTATATTGAGATAAAAAAGAATGAACCCGATTTCGGTACGTATCCATTATGCATAGATGCGTTAGATTTAGACGTAGGTGAGATTGAAGAATTTGATTGTGTGGCTGGATCGATAGTATGTGCCGAAGAATCACAACATGATGATGATGTGGTTGGGTCAGTAGAATTTGAAACTGAAAATTCTTGTTTTGAACATGGATTGGACGTATCAACGATATTTGGTACGTACAGGAGTTTTGATATTAAAGAAAAGTAGGTATATAAAGATAAAGCAACATTGATAGCAGTAATGGGAAAATATAAGATTGCAAAAGCATACAATTTCATGTTCAATTCCCATGTTCCTATAATTTGTTACATATTTCTACGAAAAGGTAAAGTTGATGATACGTATCACTAAAATAAACGATAGTTTACTGTATAGTTTCAATGTTTATATAATTTGATAGATATTTGCACAAAAATAAAAAGGTAAAAAAATAATAATACGTATCTAGTAAATAAAGGTCGTCTGATTTAAATTGTGGAATTGAAGTAACGTATCAAGATGATATTTCTTGTACTGTGCAATTGCGGCATTGACTGTCTGGATGAGGGGAATCTTCACATATATACGTCGAAACATTCGTTAATAAGTTATAGGGGAGTTAAATATTAATTTAAATACATAATTGATTTTTTTCTTGTGTAAAATGCAGCTACGTGCTAAAATGTTTTTCGGAGGATTGCGCTTGAAGGATGAAGACACAACAGAAGAACCTGTAATTTCTTTCCAGTTGAGAAGTGATACATGGATATATACTTAGACTTTAAATACATGAGATGAATAAATAAAAGAGTTATTGTGCACTTTGATTATGAATTGTTGTTTTGATTTCTTTGCTTAATTGTTGTTTGATTTCTTTCGGATGTAATAGAAAATTACATCTATGTGCTGCGAGATGAAAAAAATGCATTTTTAAATAAAATAATAAATAATAGCAAATCATACTTTTCATAATAGAACTTCTAGTATCAAGTATCAACTATACAAGATACCTATTTTTCTGACTTGTATCAAATATATATTCAAATATATATAATGTGAAATCAATTACCAAGTAACAATTATACAAATTAAGTTATGTTTTTGTCTGGTATCTTGTATCAACTCTACATATCAATTATTAAAAGTTTGGTATCAAGTATCAATACATGTTATTTTAATCCAACTCACGTATCATGTATCAACTTTGTAATCTAAGTATTAAGTATCAAGTATCAAGTATCAGGTATCAAGTATCAATTTTGAATATTATCAAGTATCAAACGTTAGCTAAGCACAATAACTACTAAATTTAAGTATCAAATATCATTTAATGATAAAAATAGATGTATCATTGAACCTTTGAAGAAACATCAATATTTATCACATATGTGGATTAATTACATTAAGTATTGTAAGAAATTTCATGTTTGATTATGAGTAACTTAGGCAAGAATTACCGGATATCATGTTAATGTAAAAAATACTTTCATGTGTCAAAATACTTAAAAATGGATAATATAAGTTTAATTGTCATATGAAGTATAATATAAAAATACATTTTTGTAGGTATCAAACATGTAATGGTGATACATAATAAAAAATATTATCAATTGTTGAACCACAATGACATATATATTAGAAATGACAATGACTGTTATGTGAAACTAAAGAATAACAGCAACTCAAATTTTAGAGTGTTACGACACATAAAATATGTATCAACAATATTTTTTGTGTATCAAATAGCATATTATAATAAAATTTCCAGACAAAAGGTTGAAACGTGTTAAAAAACAATGTGTTCCATTAAGCAAAAAAAATCAAGAACCACCAATTTGTAGTGTAGTTAGTACTGTTTGTAAAAAACAATAAAAGTAATTTGTAAGCTGAACAAACTATGAAATATCAACCAATTTGCCTTTGTCCGGCTGAAGGAACACATCCCTGGGTCTTGGTGGATCATCGTTTTCGCTTACATACTTCACGAGCCTTATCGCTGCCATATTTCCATAGCCATGTAGCGTATCTCATTCAAAGGTAACTTGCATCCAGTGACTGATCCTAGGAATGTTGTTTCCCCCCTTAACAACAACATCAACTGGGACACTAGATGCACACTCATATATCCATGCATTTAGCACGTATGGCATGTCTGACAACCGATACAATTTCTTTGATTTAGTAAACGTCTGTCTAAAGCTTTTGATCAGTTTATCAAACATAACTAGTCCCCATGAATAATTAGCATAGCTGTCATCCTTCACAAGTCAAAAGTGTTGCACTGGAATAGGTGACCGGTCAATTTGAGAAAATAGGAAGGTGTGAATGAAGTAGATGATAGCCATCTAGACAACGTCTTCCGTGTTGTCCCATTGACCAATTCTGAAACGCTGAACCAGTGTCCCTTTTTTTATACCATTGGGGGACTCAGGAAAGTATTTACCCAACAACTCGCTAGGGGCTGCGTCGGTGTAATGATACTCATCGGGATTGCCAGAACATTTTAACCCAGTAATTAGGGCAAAATCCCTGATAGTAAAACGAAGGACATTTTCCCTAGCGTGTCAGATATGCAACTCATTGGGTTGATCTTGCTTGACCTCAAGAAGCAACAAACACTTTATTATTGCTCTTGAAAATTGCATTGAGGTATATTGAGGTAAGGACCAAAAATAGATTGTCGAAATCTTTCAAATCCATCTTCTCTAATTGATGACTGTATGATATTGGCAAAAGCAGAGTTGTAAGAGGCTCCAAACTTAAGACATTGTTTAGGAATTTGCTGTACAACATAGCTTGATCCCTGTATTTTGGAGTAATGAAGAACTTAATGCTAGTAAGAACTAACAGAACTGTGGTTTGTATCAAACACTCATGCTTGAAAATTAATATTTCAAAATTATGTATTGCATTTTTTGATACATAAAAAGTTGATACAAAGGGCATTAGATACTTGAATTATAATTTTGATACTTAAGTTGAATAAGAGCTTTAGATACTTACGGTTAGATACTTGATAGATTGACGAACATGATGGTTTGAGATACATGCATTTGTTTATGCACAAAATTTATATATGTACCAAAAATTTAGGATTTTGTAATTCATGATACTTGAACAATATATTTTGTTAAAAAAAAATTCTATAGATATTTGATACCTAAATTTAGAAATTTGATACTTAGTTATATTTTTGATTTTTTTAATTTTTATATACTTGATACTTGAATGTGTGTCCTTAATCAGAAATTTTGATACTTCAATTATGAGATTCGATTTTATGGACATCGCCTAATTGCATGTGCACAAATCTAAAAAATTAATACCATGACTGTATCAATCAAATACCAACTAATGTTAAAAATATCAAAAACACAGATATATAAGCAAAATTCATAATGTCTTCTCCAAACGTATAGATTTTAAAATTGTGTATCAAAAATTTATCAAGAACAAATTAAATCGTAAAAAATTTGTATATTAAAACACACCTTTGACAATATTGGTCTGTCTGTAATGGGTACAAGATTTTCTCCTTTTTTTGTATGTGATTTTCTGTTTGTTGATTTAGAGCTTGAAGGTACATCCTTTGTTGCCTCCGTCTCTACTATAAAATCATCATCTTCAATGTCGTCTTCCTCGGAGTGTTGTGAACAATCTCCTGCTTGTTCCAAATTAGTATCTTTGCTCTGCACACGGTCCTCTGCTTCACGATTAATACCGACGCTAGTGTTGGATTGAGAAGTCATTTCTATTGTTTAGTGATACAAAGTAGTATGGGAAAGGGTTTGGATGAAAGAAGGAAGAAGAAGAAAAAAGGACTCCGAAAATCGTGAAAATAAAAATAAAAATTTGAAATTTGAAATAGTTTATGACAGTTAATAAGTGATTTATTTTGATTGGACTGTAAAATGCATAAAAATAGGACTAACTATGGATATTAGATTAGAGAGAGAATATTTTATTGTAGGTATCAAAAATTAATAGATATTTTATAAAATATGGGATTCTTGTAATATTTTTATATGGTAGGGAATATTGAAAATTTGAGTAAATTAAGTTGTGTATTTTTATAATTTTTTTAATATTTGGGCCTAAGTCTAGATGTTGTCCGCCTGGGCCAGCACTTGGGTCTTCTCCTCCATTTTTGGGCTATCAACCCCACCTTCAACCTGTATATCATCATTGTATATACATTGTATACTTTATTTTATCCTTGTCTTCCACCTGTAAATTCGGCATCTCAGTCCTCTTGGACTGCTTTTGCTTAAATTCTGGACTTCTGGCCCATATAAGTTGTTGTATACCGTTATTGTGAATCATTATATAAGTTTAAGAAAAAAATTAATTCTTGAAAAATATGGGAGAATCGCTATTTAATTATTTTTTTGGTTAAGAAATTAAAAAAGAATTAAAAAGATTTTAAGGTTCTAACAGAAAAAGTCTTAAAATTTCAGAAAAAATGGGTAAAGGTTCATATTTTCACTTTGAAAAGATATTAACATTCAAATAGATCGCTAACATGCGGTTGATTGATGATTTAAAACTTAATTTGAATAACATTCGAGAAAATAAAATAATTTAAAAACTGATAATAATTAAAAAACATTCAAGTAAAAAAATAATTTTAAAAGGAATTTAAAATTGCTAACTTTGCAAAAAAGAATTTAAAAAAGTAATTTAAACTCCTAAAAATCTAACTAAGACATTTAAACTAATTTAAAAGAAAGTAAAATTTATCAAAAATTGACTAAGTAAAGAAAATTGCATAATAGGAACTTTAAACTTTAAATTTTGTCAAACCAACTTAAAAGAAACTTGAAGTAAAGAAAATATTCTCAAAAAAAAAATTAAAGAATTGAAATTTTTCAAAATGACTAAGTAAGGCAAAATAATTTAAAAAAAAGAGACAAATTAACATAAATAGTTCATCTTTAAGGATTTAATTAAGTTAAATAACCAATAATGTTAGAGGTAAGAATTAAATCATTAATAATACTAAATAAATACAATAGACAATCAAATAAATAAAGGTAAGAAAAATTTAGGCCTAAGTCTGGATGTTGTCCGCCTGGGCCAGCACTTGGGCCTACTCCTGCATTTTTGGGCTATCAACCCCACCTTCAACCTATATATCATCATTGTATATACAATGTATACTTTATTTTATCCTTGTCTTCCACCTGTAAATTCGGCATCTCAGTCCTCTTGGCCTACTTTTGCTAAAATTCTGGACTTCTGGGACATATAAGTTGTTGTATACAGTTATTGTAAATCATTATATACAGGTCTATACGTGCCTCTTTTTTATTTTTTAAAACTTGTTACCAGCTGCCTCAGCCTGTATATCAGCTTCCCAGACATGTATATCAGCTTGCAGAAGCTTCATTTCAACTTTCAAGACTTGTGTTTCGTCTTCTACATGGGGGCGGACTCGGAGATGAAGGAATTTGAGCCTCTTTGGCTAATTCCGAAATGCAAAGGTGGGGAGCAAATTTATAATAGACTCGATTGATGTTACATGTTACAAAAATAAAATAACAGAGTGCATAAGAACGATACATGAGAGTAAATACAAGTCTAAGATGAAATCCATAAAATTAGAGAAATGAAAGGTTTTTTCGTTCTTTTCTTTAGTATTTGATTAACTTATCAAAAATAAGAAAAAAACAAAGGTTAATTATTAATTGAACTAACATGATCGTGAATTTATGATAGCCGTTAACATACCCTTTTTTGTTTTTGTTTTTTTAATTTTGATTTTGGATCACTGATGTGCTTGAATCATTCTTACTCACCACATTATTATTTTTCTATTGTATAAAAAACTCAGCGCTATAAAAAGAAACTACTTTCTCTATCCAACAGTAGGTGTCCACTATAGATTTGACAAAAATATTAAGAAGCAGTAAATGATACGAATAATTTTATCAAATAATATAATAAATGCAATTGTAGTCATTTAAAATTTATATCAAAGTCATGAATATATTAGTCCAAATAAATATTATGAATTAATATATTTGGGTTAATTATTTAAGTCCAATAAATACATATTTAATTAAAACTCATGTTAATTGATTTGAGTTACAATAAATGAGTCCAAATTAATAAATCCAATATTATTTCATCCAAGAGGCCCGCGCCACATGTCAAATGACATGGCACACCGAGTTAAACAAAGAAGCCAATAAAGTCCAATATGTCATGTCACTTAAATCTGATTGGTTGAAGGGAAGTTTTTCCTATTATAATTCCTTTATACTACAACAATAAATAGGGGTCTTCATAATACAAAAGGGGATCAAGAATTATAACAAGAAGATAGAGAGAGCTCATGGATCAAACATCACAAATTTCTCTACAAGTTTAATAATTCAAACATTCAAGTTCAAGAATAGGCTTAAAAACCCTTGAATTCAAGATCAAGTTTATATCACGTTCAAGTCCATATGAAGTTCATCAAACCCATAAATCAAAATCAAGACCACAAGATTCAAGATAAGCTCAAAAACCCTTTAATTCAAGTACAAGATCAAATCCATCAAATTCCATAAGATTCAAGATCAAGCTAAAGAACCCTTGAATTTATAGCTGAAAAGGTGAATCAGAGGATTAATAGAGATTGTAACACTCACATATTGAAATCAAATATTACAATTGTCGCTGTATTTTCATTCTTGATTATTATTTTCTTGACGTGAAAGTTTATCATCTACAACAATATCTATCTTGAAAAATATAATTGAAAAATAAATATAATTAGTGATAAGGATAAATTAAAAACTAAGTGTAAAATTATCTTTTGATTTCATTAATTGAACAATTATTGTTGAAAATTTATTTTTAGTATAATGGACAAAAAAATAATCCGGAGGGAGTAGTCAATATTGGCAAGTCTCGAAGTTGTACTTTACGTCCACCTCAATGTAGGAGTAGTCGCCTCATCAATTGTTTTTTATTTAGTTTCCTATCTAATGTTTGGTGTTCACATTGGAAATTGACTATATCTGATTTCGTGTCGCGTAGGGTTTTATTTGGAAGAAATAATCCCTATGAACGATTTTTTTATTCCAGAACTCAAATCCGCAACCTCTAATTAATGAAGGAACAATCTCATCCGCTACATCACATCATCAGTTGTTGCTGATACTTAGAAGCTGTAACGTGTCCCACTCTATTTAGTTCGTTACGATCCTTTCTTTTACCATCCAATAAAATCACCGTGGAAACGGATGGAGGTGAATTTAATGTTGCATTTAAAGCTTGATATGAAATCCTCACAACTTTCTCCAACTACTAACTAACATTTTCTCATCAATTTAGTGTTTCCAAATACCCACCAACCGCTTATTTATGCAAACGTAATTGGGTCTTCTACCACATCCATCCTCTTCTTCTAGAGTTGGTCCTGCCTTCATTGAATTGTTTTGTAAAGTATGGGTCATATAATTACAAAATTCAAAAGATAATTTTCATAAACCACGTGTAATAAATACTGTAGCTCATAAAAGTATTTTATTGATTAAAAATATGAGTATCAATTAAGAATCTTGCATACAAAACATTTATGCATGCCTAGTTCTCGCCATAAATGTCGAAAAATTGAAAAAACAAATCGAATCAAACTGAAGTTTTTTGTTTGGTTTGATTTTTTGATTTGATGTTCGGTGTAGGGGTCTCGAAACTTTGGTACACTGAAGAACTCAACTTTTATTTTAAAAAATTTAAAAATATATACATTATATATATTAGAACAAAAAAAATACATATATACATATATATACATATAATTCAATTAACAATTAAATCATTCATGAAACAAGTCAAAGTAAGAACAAATTTGAAATTCATATAGTTAACTTAAAATATTATTTTTCAAGAGAAATTGAAATATATTTTTATCCATTTATGCCATGTAAAGGAATTCGTCTTTGTGCTTGTTTTTCTCAAGCAATAGCTGGAGGTGCAAGTTCTTGACAAAAAATATATATAATTTTTAAGTATAATAAGTGTTCCATGGGGCCACATCATCACTTAACACGATTTTAAGGTTTTAAGTTTCTTATACTTTGATTTTGTCCTTATTTTATTTTTCATTAGTTCACACCAAAAATTAGATTGAAAAATACCAAATAAAATCGAATCGAACTTGAAAAAACCGAGTATATGATGCACACTTTTTCAAAATTGAAACCGAAGAATTGAATGGCCACCATACTCCCATCTATCTCTCACTCTTATTGTTTCCTCCTTTTCACACATAGTGATGTTTAACTACTTTTATATTGAACAATAAACACATTCATCCTACGCGGAGTGCTACTTGACATTCAAAGTAAATGTTGCCTATTATGTGTGTATTGTTTGTTCAATTTTATACAAGCTTAAGTTTTTGTTTATGCATATCAAAAAATGGAAGGCATAACTATCAACAAAAATTAAGTTAAAAAATATATTTATGTATTATGCCTTTAACTCTTATTAACACTAAAAGATTTTTCACTTACACTAATGAAATAATTTATAGTGTAATGATTTTAAAAAGTTCCGTTCTTCCTCGAACTCTTATTTGTCAAACAAGGACCACATAAAATTGGGCGGCCATATTAATATGAGGGGGCTTCATTGTTTTTTTAAATTTTATTTACCATTTTTGTTTATCTTAATTAATTTTGAATTTGAGTTTTGGATATAAATTATTTTTTTTAGTATATAGAAAGCACTATCCTCCAAATGAAAGTTTATATGTGCGAATTCGAATTAATTAGATTTCGTAGATATCAAATTAGATAAGAAAAAAAGACATGCATCAAATCTATATAAACCAGCTAGAGTTTTCCACAGTTCACAACTAAACAGGCTCTAGGTGTGAAGCCATGGCTATTTTCTCCGGAGTAGTGATCACCCTCATCATACTTTCCACTACACTTGTATTTTCACCTTCGGTAATCTCCTCTGCTTTCACTCCCAAAAAATTCAAAAAGATCTATGCATTTGGGGATTCCTACACCGACACAGGCAACACACACTCAGCCACTGGCCCTAGCTCTTTCAATTACGTATCCAATCCTCCTTACGGAAACACATTTTTTCACCGTCCAACCAACAGATACTCCGATGGTCGATTAGTCATCGATTTCGTTGCGGAATCACTGTCGTTGCCGTTTTTGCCGCCTTATCGAGATCCGAAAGCGGATAGAACTTACGGTGTTAATTTTGCTGTGGCCGGTTCTACTGCTATAAGGCACAGATTTTTTGTGAAGAACAATATGACTTTAAATGTGACTCCTCAGTCGCTTCAAACGCAGCTCACGTGGTTTAACAGATTTTTGGAGAGCAAAGGCTGTGAGAATTCTACAACGACGCCGCAGCAGTGCCAGGTGGTGTTTAGTGATGCTCTGTTTTGGGTAGGTGAAATTGGGGCCAATGACTATGCGTATAGCTTTGCATCTTCTGTTTCACCCAATACTATTCAACGACTTGCCACAAGAAGTGTCACTGGTTTTTTACAGGTAATTAATGTTATCATATAAGCATCGATCATTTATATGCATCCATTACTTTCTTAAACGATGAGCTCTTCACACCTTAATGTGTGCACCGACAAGATAATTTTTTGGGATGATGAACTTTTCACACCTTAATGGTGCACCGACAAGATAATTTTTTGGAACCAAGAGTCGTAGTTGGTTTATTCATTCATTATGTATTTCTGTACTCTTAGCATGTCCGTATCCCACTGGCCATCCGTGGAGTCACACTGTTATGTTATAGTTATGACCTCAAGAGATATTTACGCCTTTTAATATTAAGGTTTATAAATAAGCTAGTGTTAATTTTATATAAAGTTGGACAAATAAGTATATACGTATTATATGATATACTATATGTCCTACATAAACAATTAGACACCCGCATTCTACGTGTCATAATATAAATCAACTCGGTTTAAGTATATTTCACGATAATTGCGCGCCATGTAGGTAGTACAAGTTTACTTGTTCATTTTATATAAGTTTATGTGTTTGTTTGTACATGCCTAAAACTAAAGAATATAAATACCAACTGAAACTAAATTAAGGAGCATGTTTATATATTATGCCTATTATTATTGACCTTGGCATATGCATGATACATCTAACAATTTGAACAAATACAATTTTTTTAATGATCCAAAATAAATGACTTTATCAAAGTTTAAGAATGTATTAACTAATTTTTCACCCATAATTATATGTAGGTTTCAACTATTTTTAAAACACAAATAATGACTATCTCCACTTTTAAAGAAAGTTTGAGAAAATTCAAAAAGATAATATTGACAAATTATCCTTCAATTAATGTGTTTAAATATCTTTCTTAAGAGATGTGTCCCACCTCAACACATCCTCTAATCATGTGTGAATTGATTAATTTACGTGAGGAGTCTTAAATTGTGTGATCGTTTCATCTAAAATTTTAAAATTTTCAAATAATTACTATTCCTCAACACTTACATAGTACAAATTTGCCCAAAAAAAATTCTCATATTTGAATTGGTTTCATTTACAGGAATTACTGAATAAGGGAGCAAAATATGTGCTTGTTCAAGGTCTTCCACCAACAGGCTGCTTAACCCTGTCCATGTATCTGGCACCTGCCAAAGACAGAGATGACATGGGATGTGTGGGCAGTGCTAACAAGCAAAGCGCACTTCACAACAGCATCATCCAAGCCAAATTAGATTCATTCAGGAAACAGTTCCCACAAACTGTCATTGTCTATGCAGACTACTGGAATGCCTACAGCACAGTAGTGAGAGATGCAAATAAGTATGGCTTTAAAGAGGTATTCAAAAGTTGTTGTGGATCTGGTGGGGGAAATTTGAACTTTGATGTGTTCGGTACTTGTGGTTCTCCTTCTGCAAGCTCTTGTCCGGATCCATCTCAGTATATTAACTGGGATGGTGTTCATCTCACGGAAGCCATGTATAAAACTATGGCTAGCTTGTTTCTTAATGGGACATTTTGTAAACCTCCATTTAATTACTTGCTAAAACAGTAGTTAGGTAAATGTATTAGAATTGTTTTTAGATTATAAATTTTAAAAATATCTTTTTTTTTAAACTTCATCTATAATATATTAAAAGTCCGAAGAACTTAGAAATGTTGTTTCACCATTTTAAAAATTATTATTTAATTATATTTAGAGTATTAACTTTTAAAATATATGAAAAGAATAGATAAAATAAGGCTGGCCATGAAAAAAAAAATCCTAATTTGGGTTCTAATTAATGACAAAATCTCTATATATAAGAATTTTACAAATAAATAATTTATTAAAATTACTTTTATAATAAATTATTTACCTTTTTATAAATTTATAATTAAATTTAATTTTTTCTAAAATATTTATTATCAAAATAGGTACATTAGGCGCAAATTGATATGCATAAAATTGGAATTTTTAACTAAAATAAGCTATCAATTTACCAAAATAATATGTTTTTTAATTTTTTTACAAAACTAGTATAAACATATTTCACAGTAACGTTTTAGGTTACACTTTATTTAACGGTGTTAATTTAAGAAATGTTACTGTGAGTAACGTTTTTAGCATAATACATATTTTACAGTAACGTTTTATAATACATTACTCTGAAATACATTTTACACCTAAAATGTTAGTCACAATTGTTGACACCCAATTTTTACCCTCCATAGTACAAATTAAGTGTTGAGCTTCGAATTTTAAACAACTTCGAATAATTGGCTTTTTAAAAACGTGAAGAAATAATTTCCACGATTTGTTGAAAGTTTAAGTAATCTTTCTTATTTTTAACGCTTCTAGAACTAATCGTTTGTGACTAAGCTAATTATTTTAGATTCTTGACATTTTTTGAAGCTCTTCACCTAATTCGTATTAATCTAATTTCGTAGTCATTTAATTTCAATTAATGACTATTTTCTTAAATTAATTTTTCCAGCCCCTTCTATCCCAAATTTCAGCCCAATCCTCAATTCCTAGGCCCACTTTCCTCAGCCCAACTGAAAAACCCTCTCGGCCCACTCCCTTTTTCCCCAACCCGGCCCACCTTCCTCTCCATTTCAGCACACACACATATACACATACACACGCCACATCACTCACACACA